>JAKCPI010006691.1:0-14726 GCA_023213315.1 Euborellia annulipes | reverse complement strand
ATTTGACTTTTTTTTACTTTTTCTTACCGGCACCCCCTGGAGCGTGAAAATAAGTTTTTAAAGAGTAGCGTTAAAAGTCTTAAATGGGCTAAGTTGCCGAAAAGACTGTGTGGAATGTGAGTGTGGGTGAGAAAAAAGTGTGAAAAATTAAAAAAAAAAAAAAAAAAAAAAAAAAAAAAAAAAAAAACAAAAAAAAAAAAAACAAGCACAGTTATTTACACAACTTTCTTTTTCTTTTTTTTAAACACTCACACTTTTTAAATGCTTTTATTTAACTTACTCTTTCAAGGTCACCAACTTTATGGCTTTGTTAAGGACACTTCCCGATGAGCTAGAGGTGTGAAATTTGATATTTAAGAGTCATTTTTGATGACGCAAATTGTGAGTTTGGTTTTACCAAAATGGACCAAACTAATGTGGTACTTTATTTGAAACCCTTCGTGAATTAATGTAATTTCAAAAGACTTCCCGATGGGCTAGAGGTGTGAAATGTAATACTTAAGAGTCATTTTTGATGACGCCACTATATGGTGGTTTTGATCAAAATAGACCAAACTAATGTGGTACTTTATTTGAAACCCTTCGCGAATTAATGTAATTTCAAAAGACTTCCCGATGGGCTAGAGGTGTGAAATGTAATACTTAAGAGTCATTTTTGATGACGCCACTATATGGTGGTTTTGATCAAAATAGACCAAACTAATGTGGTACTTTATTTGAAACCCTTCGCGAATTAATGTAATTTCAAAAGACTTCCCGATGGGCTAGAGGTGTGAAATGTAATACTTAAGAGTCATTTTTGATGACGCCACTATATGGTGGTTTTGATCAAAATAGACCAAACTAATGTGGTACTTTATTTGAAACCATTCGCGAATTAATGTAATTTCAAAAGACTTCCCGATGGGCTAGAGGTGTGAAATGTAATACTTAAGAGTCATTTTTGATGTGGTTCATATATGGTTGTTTTGATCAAAATAGACCAAACTAATGTGGTACTTTATTTGAAGCCTCACGCAAATAAGGCCCTATTAACTATAGTTTTGATTTTTGATATTTACGAGTCATTTTTTTTATGATAATGCATAATTTTTCAATTGAACCAAATCAATACAGGTCAAACTAATGTGGTACTTTATCATATTGATGATTTTTGATAAGACTAAAAGACTAAAAAAGCTTAAAATAAAAAATAAAATAAAAAAAAGATTTTAAAAAAATGCTTTTATTTAAATTGAACTAAAAAGAGAGAAATAAGAAAGAAATAATTTAATTGTTCTTGTTAAAATTTTTTAATATTTATGACTTAAAATAAAAGCGTGGGGCGCTTCGAAGTGATTCCGAGGCTCGCGCCCCACGCTTTTATTTTAAGTCATAAATATTAAAAAAATTTTAACAAGAACAATTAAATTATTTCTTTCTTATTTCTCTTTTTTAGTTCAATTTAAATAAAAGCATTTTTTTAAAAATCTTTTTTTTTATTTTATTTTTTTTCTCATTCACTCTCAGATTCAGACAGAGTCTTTTCGGCAACTTAGGCCATTTAAGACTTTTACGATAACCGTTATTTAATAATATATATTTACCAGACCAGACTTACGGTTTAATTAAACCAAAGTCTCAAGCTTTGTAAATATAAATAATTTAATATCCATGTATTATTGAATATGTATATCGCAAATAAAGCTATTATTATTATTATTATTATTATTATTATTATTAATATATATTTATTTGGGGTCCAGGCATTCTTATTTAAGCCATTTGGCATCCAAATGGCTTAAATAAAAATCATCGGACTGCCTGGGGTCCGAACCCGCGACTTTTGGTATACGAGATTAGCACGCTAACCTCTACGCCAAACCCCGAGGGCTACACAACTTTCGTTTACCGAAGGTAAGAGAAAGTTGTGTGCTGTGCAACCAGTCACACTAAATTTTTCTCTTTTATATGTATACATCGTTTTAATATAAGCATTGATCTTTAGCATAAAGGCCTAATATATATATATAGGCTTTTGATATATCAAAAGCCAATATAAATTAACAATTCAATTAAATTGGTCCTTTGGCATGATTGAGCCTTAATTTAAATCGTTACCTATATAAATTTATTACATTTTAATTAGCGACTGAAAAATATATGATGACTTTAAAAATTTAATTAAAATCATTGCATTATCTGATAATAGCATTGAATTTATTCAAAACCCGCATTTTTATATTAAAATAAGAGTTAAAGAAGCTCTCTCATTTTTTTTATTTTTCTTTCTTTCCGTCAATTGGCGGAATCGGATTGCAACCATCGAAATGATTTTTTTAAAGAATGGAAAAGAAGTGTTTGTGAATGCGCTGTGGGGTGGTTTTACCTCCTCCCTCCCCATTGCCTAGTCCTTCAGCGATCCCATCGTTTAATCCGAGTGATGTGAAGAGACAAAAGAAAAACGATCGATAAACGAAAAGACGAAACGGACAGTTGGCGGTGACAGGCAAATCATCGGCTGCTTCTTATCTCCACCCCCACCCCCACCCCCACCCCCTCCTTCAATCCTCTTTCTCACCCTCTTATCATTTTCGTTTAATCCTCTTCAATTGATCTCCTGAACGTTTTAATTTTGTCAGAATACAAACAAATAACAACTGTCTACTGTCTGTCATTTAATCTTGAGATTATTTAACTTTTAATTATTTTTAATTAAAACACAAAAAAAAAAAATATTATCGACCAAGTGTAACAAGGAGATGCTGCGAATTTCTAATATCTCAAAATTAAATTAAACTTTTAATATCCTATACATGCCCGGAGGGATGATATATGTTTCATTCATTTTACAATTCGCGGAATTTTCTCATAAAAGGATAAGGGCAACTTTTTTTTCTAAAATCTTTTCAAAAGTAAATTTTATAATTTCATTTTATTATTTTAAGTAATTAACAAAAACGTGAGTGAACGTTGTGATTATATATAGAAAAAATCTGGTGTGACTGTCGCACATTAAAATATTCGATTAGTCGATCGGTTTGCTTTGAACGACTTCTCGAACATTCTGGTTCATATTGTTGCGAGGGTCCCCCTGCAAAAACCTCAAAATTTTGGGTCTTTTTTCAGTTTTTATTTTGTTTTATATCTCTAAAACTAAGAATATTTTGTGCTCCATAGTACAATACAAAGTTGTAGAGCATTAACTTTTCTACAATTTGGTTGTTAAAACGAATATGTAGACCCAATATTAACCGAAATATGGCCGATCAAAGTTAAACCAAGTTTCTCGAAATGTAATACAAATAAAATATATATTTCATATATAGGGTTAGAGAAAGTAAAATTCGTTCGCCCGTATCTCGGTTAATATTGGCCTACAAATTTTTTTATTTATAAATTGTCGCAGCAGCTTTCCTCGTCAAATTAACTGATGGACGGTTAGGTTATGAAATAAAAGATTATTATTCTTCTATTTTTTATTTTTAGTTTTTTAGCCAACTGACTTGTACAAATTTTCCAGTTTCGACAAGATAGTCATCATCAGGGCCTGCAGTTGAAAAATACCTTCTTTAATTTTTCACTTTATTTACATTCAACTATCATTTTGCTTACAAATTTGATTTATTAACCAAATATTAGCAAATTTAATACTCTACAATTTTGTATTGTACTATATTGTGCACAAAATATAATTTCTCTAAGTCTACCAAAAACGAGACCTAGCGTAATTTGTTTTGTTTACTGGCAATAGTAGTTTAAAATTAAAAAAAAAAAAAAATCTTTAAAGCCGTTTCCTATGTGCTTACAAACAAACAAATAAACTTACATTGCTCGTATAATATTATAGTATAAGATAAGATAATGATTTATAATATTATTTAGATCTCTTTTGTTTGGTTGCTGAGACCCGTCCTAATAAGGCCCAACTTTTTCTTTAGTGTCTATTTTCTATACATCTTTCCTCCTCAAATTTTTCTAAATAATGTGCGCATCACCAAGAGAGACACAAAATGACTAAAGAGCGAGTGCGGGAAAACTGAAATTGAATAAGAGACATAATATATATCTTTTTTTTATGAGTTTAAATTAAATTCTTTTTCTAAATTTTACTTCGTAAATGGGGCTCCACAAATTCAATATTAAAAAAAGAAAACATCGTGCCATTAGGGGTGAAGAAGGGGGTTGCAATATTTTTTTGTTGAATATAACTAGCCGCGCCGCCCGCCTTCGGGAGCCTGACGTCTAACCAGCTTTGCCGCCTGCGGCGGACCCTCGCCTTTTCTTAATTATGAGAAGAAAGTTATTATTACTACGTATTTCATTTCAGTGTAGGGGTTAGCGTGCTGGCCTTGTATACCAAGGGTCGCGGGTACAAGGCAGTCCGATGGTTTTATTTAAGCCATTGGATACCAAATGGCTTAAATAAGAATGCCTGGACCCCCAATAGATATTATCATATATAACGGTTATCGTAAAGTCTTATATGGCCTAAGTTGCCGAAAAGACTGTGTAAATGTGTGTATGAGTGTGAGTGTGAATGAGAAAAAAGTGTGAATGTATAAAAAAAAAAATACATAAATGCAAAGAATACATTAATTTTTCTCTATACATTTCCCATGAGAGAAATCGTAACTTTAGAAATCAATAACTCAAAAAGTTATAAGAATTGCGGGACCTGAGTATTTTTCCTGGACTCTCCATAACGTCCTCTATAAGAGTGCAAAATTTAGTTTCAAAATTCCAACGGGAAGTTGGTCAAACAGAGCGTGACAGACAAATGGACAGACAGATGGACACTCCGCTATTATATACATAGATTTTTTTTGAAACTACACGTTCTTCTATACTGGTATGTTTCTAAATTTGTTCCAACAAAATTATATATAGACCGGGTCTATTTTTGGAACGAAGTTCTTTAACGCGGCTTACGCAGTGTGAATTGGGAGAAAATGTAACGAAACAAAAACGCGTTCCTAACAAAAATGCGTTCCCAGCCCCCGAGCGAAGGCGGAGGAAGCCGAGATTAGCCGAAGTCTTAACGAGGCCACGCCCACACGTTTTTTTATTTGAAATACCTAATCGCTGATCCTGAATTAATTGGTAGACAAAAAATTCCCAGCGGGAAATGAATCCCTGAATTCTAGGACGAGAAGCGATATCTCTTCCTCTATGTTACTGTATATTTGTGAAGCCTTTCTGACGCTTATCGATAATTTTTATTATCTTCACTCATATATCATTATTTTTATTTAAATATATAATTTAAATGCTACAAAGAGCACTTTCTTGCAAATGACAACCATAAATTAAAATTTTTATTCCTATTTTTTTCCCGATATTACTATTGCTATGTCAAAAGGAAAATTAATTTTCATTTGTTGTCAATTTGATTGATTGAAATTTAAAAAAAAAAAAAAAGAATAAATCATAAAGGGTTTGTTCTGGAAATAATAATTGAATAATCAAAGCAAATTTGTTTCTTTATCGCTTTGTAAACAAAATATGATAGTTGAATAAAATTTAAAACAGACTTTGATTTCATTTCAACTTTTTCTTATTCCCCTTTTTTTTGTAATTCAGTTTCTGGAATCATAGAGACGTGGAAAAAGTTTTGGTTTATTGAAAACAAAGCCGCGCCTGGATGCATTTGTGCCAGAAAAATGACATCGCTAGTTGATGTCTATTTATTAAAGTCAACATTTAAAATACACAGACCCTATGAAAATTTTGAATTAATTGACTTTTTTACTTATGAAATGCAAGTGATCAAGTTAACTAAAGTGCTATGGGAAACTAAATATATTTTGACACAACTAAAAAAAAAATCTGGCAGGACAGTACACAATTTTCGATTTCGATTACCCAAGAGAAAGTTGTATGTTGTGGGTTAAGTCACAGCAGATTCTTTTTTTTGGGGGGTGACATTTTTGTACTTACGGGGGGGGGGGGGACTGAATGTAGTTATTATAAGATTTTTGTTTACGATGCAAGTTGCACCCAGTGGCGGATCCAGAAGTGTTTCTCGGGGAGGGGATAATCTGGTGTAACTGGTCGCACAGCACACAATTTTTTTCTTAATTTCGATAATTTAAATGCGCATTCTGTACTTGTTTGCCAGAATATAAATACAAATCAAATTTTTAAGTATTCATTTTTAAAATTTTACATTAAAAATAAATTAAAAAAAAAAAAAAGTATTTTTTTAAATCTCGGGGGGGGGGTTACCCCTTTACCCCCTTCCCCTTGTATCCGCCTTTGGTTGCACCTCTCTTTGTGGTAATTTTTTGATCTCCGAACCGTCAACAATAAAAAAATTTAAATAAGAAAATCATATTCTTTTATTTATTCAAATTTTTTTTTTTACTTTTAATAATTCTAAATTAAATAATATTACCACTAAAATTTAATATTGCAGCTTTTCAAAATAAAAAAATCTGGTGTGACTGGCGCACAGCACACAACTTTCTCTTACCTTCGGTAATCGAAAGTTGTGTACTGTGCTTGTCACACCAGATTTTTCGTGTCGAAATATATTTAGTTCCCGACAGTACGAAACATGAATTCAGATGTAAAATTTATAAGTATGGGAAAATATTTATATTTTGTTACCATGGCAACCATTTTTCCTATCTTTCCTATGAAACACAAGAGTAAAGTGGTCTTCATAAGATTTCAATCGCAAAATGAGAATATACATTTTAAAGAGCATCTAAAAAATAATTGATTTTTGAATTTTAAAAAAAATCGTTGGAGCAAATTTTGAGAAAATCGAAAAAAACTGAAAAAGTACATCAATAAAGTACTAGTACTCTTTGGCCGATTTTGATTAAAAGCTTATTTTTCCGGTCCCGGGGAGTGTTTAACTTAAATATAAAATTTCAACCTCGTAGCTCAATTCCTTCATGCTTAAAATTGAACACACACACACACACACACACACCCACACACCCACCCACCCACCCACCCACCCACCCACCCACAGACAGACCATGTCGCGAAAACCACTTTTTTGGATTCAGGGGACCTCAAAACGTGAAGATCCATCAAAATCTCGACATCGAATTTTTGACACGAATCCAATACTTTCTCTCTATATATATATTACATATATACATAGGTAAGAGAAAGTAAAAAAAAGTTTGTTTTGATTTTCGTAGTCCCGTCCCCTTTTCAATATCCGCTAAAAGCGCACACAATTCATCGGAAGATTGGTTCAGACGATGGATAGATAGATGGATGTTTTGACGACTCTTTTGGCAAACTTAAAATCTCTCTCCATTCGTCTGAGAAAAGACCAATTGAAAGCCAAACAAACCCAATACCAAATAGGCTGTTTATCAAACGATTCTTCTACCATTATTTCTCTTTTTCTATCTATATTTTATTAACCTAATCGACTTTTGAGATTTATTTATAGTTGCTTTAATTAATGAATTGTATTAAGGGGGCTCAGGATGTAGATATAACGCATGTTTTTCCCGAAAAGAGGGCGTTCTGTGTCTTAAAAAAAAACACCTATTACAAAAATTTGCCAAGAGATGTCAGAATGGTAGTTAATAATATTTAATGCATTTGGTTGATTTTCATTGATCTTTTAACAAATAATTCTTTATATATGTTATTATATATTATGTATCTTTTATAAAAACATATAAATATATAGAGCAAGAGCCAGCGACGGCCAGACCTTCGTTATTTTATAAAAGCTGAAAGTTTTTCTATGTATGTCCCCAATAGAGGTAAGAATAATCCCCAACTATGAAACTTGGGTCGTGGTGGTTTTGGCAGATAACAGATAGTAACGGTGTAGAAATTTGTATCTGAAATTCGTTATAGTATAAAGCTCAGTTTTTATATATTTTATTCCCAATAATGTCAGAAGTCGAGTTGTCCATTGCCAGACACTTAGTACAGTTCCATCCCCTTGCCAGACACCTTTAAACTACAAGAAATTGTAATTATACTTTCGTTATAGTATAAAAGCTGAATTTTATATATGTTATTTGAGGAACTATTAAATGATGTTTCCTCAGTAGCCAGACAGTTTAGATGGTTCTTTCATCTTGCCAGACGTTTTGTGTGGAAAAGTGTTTTTTTGGATTTATCAGCAAAATTCATTATATAGCATTATTAAGGACTAAAAAATAAATTTTCAAAAAACTACTAAGTAAAATTTTCATGTCAATAAATCATTAAATTAAAAATTTGTATCAACTTCATGAAGTGGAAGCATTATAGATCGTAGTTTTTTCTTTTGTTTATTACAAAAGATACAAACGATCTGATAGTCATTAATACTATCATCACTTTCGGTCGGAATCTTTACGTCCTGAGTTTCATCACTATTGTCATTAACATTCGGTTCAAAATGTCAGATTTTTTTTTGAAAAGTCGTAGATTGTAGTACTATAAAGATAGGTGAAAAGGAGAAGAAATAGGGATGGGGTCTAAATGGCCTTAGATGCCGAAAAAGACCTTAAAAAAAAAAAAAAAAAAGGAGAAGAAGAAGAAAATTCGCAGCTAGTTGTGTTTCATTATTTTTATTCCCATTATGTTGACGTTTCGATCCCGGTTGGGACCATCCTCAGAACTAATGTGCACAAGAGACAAATAGATTAGTATCGGGAAAAAACATGAACAGATTAGAATATATGCTTATACTCTAAGATGAAAAAAATTTATAACTGTTCATGTTATTTCCCGATACTAATCTATTTGTCTCTTGTTGTGCACATTAGTTCTGAGGATGATCCCAACCGGGATCGAAACGTTAACATAATGGGAATAAAAATAATGAAACACAACTTGCTGCGAATTTTCTTCTTCTTTCCTTTTCACTTATCTTTATTGAACTACCAGCTATAAGGCCTACGTATCTATATGATTGTAGTACTATTCATTTAGAATTTAATTGGGTATAGGAGACTTTGCAGCCAAGGAATTAAATAAAAAACTTTATTTAATTGTTAATCGTCGACGTTTCGGTCGTAAACTACGATCTTCCTCAGGACGGTTAATTAACCTGAGGAAGGTCGTGATTTGAGACAGAAATGTCGACGATTAACAAATAAACAAAAGTTTTTTATTTAATTCCTTGGCTGCAAGTCTTTTATACCCAATTCTAAGTCTATAGCGACTTCTCAACTCTAGTTTTCAGAATTTAAAGTTGATTGTGTTAAAGTTGAAGAACTTAAAGGTTCGGAGGTAAAATATTTTTTTTTATTAGTCATGTGAATGCTTTATAGCATTCACAGTGATAACCACTGTCTGTATATTCATCAGGCAAAATAATGTTTTTATATTTTAGGTTATGTTTTTTTCTGATTTTCAAAACAGTTTGACATTTTATTAATGTCTCCTCAGAAAATAATATTATTTTACCATCACCTTATTTACAAACCAAACATCCCCCATGATAACACTTTACTACTAGATCACATTTAATTCATAAACTGCACAAATGAATAACGTTTGCTTTACGTGTAATATTTCAAAACACAATATGGAGTAAACAACAGATCCATATGGGGTAAACAAAAGATCGCAATAGACCGAAAGCTGTGTCCCTCTTACATATATATTCCTCGCTCTCGTAGGCCTACCTAGGGCAGACTTTTAATGTGTCTGGCAAGATGAAAGAACCATCTAAACTGTCTGGCTACTGAGGAAACATCATTTAATAGTTCCTCAAATAACATATATAAAATTCAGCTTTTATACTATAACGAAAGTATAATTACAATTTCTTGTAGTTTAAAGGTGTCTGGCAAGGGGATGGAACTGTACTAAGTGTCTGGCAATGGACAACTCGACTTCTAACATTATTGGGAATAAAATATATAAAAACTGAGCTTTATACTATAACGAATTTGAGATACAAATTTCTACACCGTTACTATCTGTTATCTGCCAAAACCACCACGACCCAAGTTTCATAGATGGGGATTATTTTTACCTGTATTGGGGGCATACATAGAAAAACTTTCAGCTTTTATAAAATAACGAAGGTCTGGCCGTCGCTGGCTCTTGGGCTAATAGGCCAGATATAGGCTAATAATATATTGGCTGTTAGACTAGCCTGCCATCTTTTGCAAGAATGCTGAACTATTTGATACATAATTTTTAAATATATCTACTAACCTTATTTTAAAATTTTCTTAATGAATATGTATTAATAATAACAATAAATTCATTTTTAAATTAAAAAAAAACATTAAAGATTATTGGAACGGCGGGCTACACCTTTTTTTAATACTGTATGAGGTCTATTCTCTAAAAACAGATGTTAAAATTTAAAATAAACAAACAGGTGTTAAAAAGTAATGTAAAAGAAAAAAATGCTATTCAAAATCACAATAGCCTCGAGTTCAAAGATTCATTTTCTGTTCTGGGAGTGACAGTTACATCTGATCTCTCCTGGAGCAACCACATCTCTTCTGTGGTTAAATCTACCGCAAGGAAATTGGGTTTCCTATTCAAAACGAAGCGTTACTTTTCCTCCCAACAACTCCTAATCCTCTATAAAGCCCAAATTCGGCCGTGTCTTGAATATTGTTCCCACCTTTGGCGAGGGGCGTCGAAAGACGCTCTCTCCTCCTTGGAAGCCATACAAAGGCGTGCAATTAGACTGATAGGTGATTCTACCCTTACTGCATCCCTACAGTCACTAGATCATAGAAGAAGAGTATCTGCACTATCTCTCTTCTACAGGTATTACCATGGTCAATGCTCTGCCGAATTAAAATCAATTATCCCACCCAATGCAACATATTCACGGAACACAAGAGAGGCATCTTCCCAGCATCCCTATGCTGTTCAGATCACGACTAACAGAACAAAACAATTTCATTCTTCCTTTGTCCCCATGACCTCCCGTGATTGGAACAAGCTCCCTGCGTCTATCTTCCCCAAAACCTACAATCTTCAGACTTTTAAGTCTAACCTCAACAGGCATCTTCTCAGTTCCCGCAGTTGAGTTTCCCCTTTATGCTTCTCCTTTTGTTTTTATTTTCTTCCTGGCTGCATGTGACTATTGGTCATTATAGGTCTTCGGACCTTATGCACCCATTCCAAAAAAAAAAAAAAAAAAAAAAAAAAAACTTGTCTCAAATAGCTAATCTGTAAACAGAAACTTTAAATCCAAAGTGTTAACATTTAGTAAATAGAGTTAAAAATTAATGCCATGTCTAGGGGTGCCTTTAATATTTTTACGTCGTGTTTAAAATAAAAATTGCGTCCTTGACCTAAAGAATAAGGTTATGATTTTGATAGCTTTGAAATAAAAGCAACATTAATGTCGCTGTTAAAACTTTGTTTAGAGAATAGCATTTTTTTTAACACTGATTGTTTTTACATTACTTTTTAACACCCATTTGCTTATTTTAAATTATAACGTCTGTTTTTAGAGAATCAGAAATCTTTATTTCCCTTTTCTTGTCATATTTAATTGCCATTAAAATTGCTACAAAATACATTTCCTCTTCTTGCTATTTTTTTTTTATTTCTTATAATAATAAATAAAGATTTCATGTGCATGAATTGAGATTTTTTTCTTCCTCCACGACCACAATTTCCACTTTTCAATAAATCCCCGTTTTTTTTTTCTGACCCCTTTCAGTCGCTTTTCTAAGTCTGTTGACTTTTTTTTTGTCAACCCTCCTCCATACTCATATGAAAAGGTAAACCAACAACTTGAACATAGTGTTACACCCATAGAATACGTGTCTCTTCTACCACACAGAAAATATCATCTATTATTATATATTTTAAATAAAAATATTTATAGATTCAAAAGTTTTTAGGGCAATCTCTCAACAACCTCAACCTAATTTACCTATTGATATAAATTATCTTAACACTATTTTTTTGTGTGACTGAATTATGATTAACCTAATTTAAATATTAATTGATTACTGATTATTATTGAATTATAAGGTGAATCTCTTGGCCTTGAAAGGCGAGCTCCGCCTTTTTATTTATTCCTGTCTTTAGAAGAATTATTCCCCATTGAAATACAGATAACATTACAAATATTTTTTTTTAAAATAACAATTTTTTATTGTTTAGACACTTTTGGTCTTTTGAAATGTTAATATTATCATATCATTATATCACAAATGATTACTTTTATTTTATTTCTGATATTACCCAGCTAGCAGAGACCCGTCAAAATGACGTCGGAAACTGGTCAGAGATGACCAGAAATGACGTTATGTTTGACGACAAAATGACCTAAAAATCACGGACTAATGTCACAGACCGATGACGATATTTTGAAACGTCAAAAAAACGTGATTCCGTGACTTTTTTTGACCAATATTTTGACGTCAAAATGACCTAAAAATCACGGACTAATGTCACAGACCGATGACGATATTTTGAAACGTCAAAAAAACGTGATTCCGTGACTTTTTTTGACCTTTTTATAATCTGATGGATAAATAAAATGAGAAACAAACTGCATATAAAATTAAATTGTATTAATAATATAATTATAAAACACATTATTTTAGCAAATAAATACCTCTTCTCTATCCATATAAATGACAAAAATAGGAAAGTTGAAATTTAATATATACTGTATATGACTAATTATAAAATAATAATTGAGAGATTTAATTATTCAATTTTTAATTTTAATTAGTACCTATATCGATATTTTATTTTAATACTTTTGTAAAAACGCGATTTTCTATACGCTATTATATAAAAGACAATGTTACAGACTATAGCCATTACAGGATCATCATTAGTTATAAATTCAACAGCAATAAAAGACATGACTTCATTAACTGCCACCATAGATAATAGACTGTCACTAACTGAACCGGTACGATCCTTTGTGTGTGCTAATAGTTGCGCATGCGCGAAATGCATGTGCTTGCGCGAAATGTGTGCGCATGCGTATTAAAATAAAAATATGGAGGTAAGAGAAAGTAATAATAAGTGTCGTGATCGGTACCTGATCGGTACGTCTTTATAATGTGATATTTTGCACTTTTTAAAGACGTTACAAAAAAGACGTTTTATTTTAGGTTTTAATTAGTCATTTGACGTCTTTTGACCAATTTCGGACGTCATTTTGACGAGGTTCTGCTAGCTGGGTAGCCATTACAGGATCATCAATATTTATAAATTCAACAGCAATAAAAGACATGACTTCATTAACTGCCACCATAGATAATAGACTGTCACTAACTGAACCGGTACGATCCTTTGTGTGTGCTAATAGTTGCGCATGCGCGAAATGCATGTGCTTGCGCGAAATGTGTGCGCATGCGTATTAAAATAAAAATATGGAGGTAAGAGAAAGTAATAATAAGTGTCGTGATCGATACCTGATCGGTACGTCTTTATAATGTGATATTTTGCACGTTTTAAAGACGTTACAAAAAAGACGTTTTATTTTAGGTTTTAATTAGTCATTTGACGTCTTTTGACCAGTTATGACCAATTTCGGACGTCATTTTGACGAGGTTCTGCTAGCTGGGTATATATGGACGATGTTATGCATAAAGGAACCAATCGTTATTATGAAATTGAGATAAGACCGCCATCTTGTAGGGAAAAAGAAGATCTAGCTCTTTATTTAAATCACAACATTATTACTCTGTGTGATTTTTTTGTATAAAACAAGAAAAAGTCATTGCCATTGGTTTTGTTTACAATTGTGCAAATGAAATGCACCATATCTCAGATTTAGTTTAATGACGCTTGGTTCCTTCGTGCATAACATTGTCCATATATTAAATAAAACATTGTTTATCTTTGTTTGAAAAAGATGGAATTTTTTTAATTAAAGCTCATTAGACTGACTGGCTAAGTCAAGTTAGTAAATTTGAGAGATGTGTTTTTGATTGCGCCGCCTGGACTCGAACCAGGATCTCCACGCTCTCGCGACGGTCAAACTACCTTTATCCTACAACTTGAAAAAAAATAATTTCCTTATTTCGATACTGGACCTTGTCTTCTTCTTCCTTCCTTCCCCTTCATTAATTATCTCCACCCCCCAGTCGGCCACCACCGTCAAATCCAAAATTCTGGATTCTCTATTAGAAAAAACAAAAATAGGGTTTATTTTATTTTATTTATGATAAATTTCTATCAGGGCCGTAGCCAGAGGAGGATATGGGGGCCAAATCTGCCCTTCCCCATCCCCATATCCCGAAAAATTATAAATAGAGAGAAACATGGTGTTAGAACTTTAAATACTGTTAGAAATTTTAAAAATATTTTATTTCTATAATGGGAGTTTTTAATTATAGACCACATTTTGTTATTAATTATTTATTAAAAAAATTAATTTCTTTAGAGCGTTTCGACTGCTTATTCCGCAGTCGTTTTCAAGTACTGTGCAGTAGATCCTCAGATTCAAGTGAACTAACCTCTAAGGGACAGTTACGTGTATACAGCGACGTCACCGCCATCTAAAATACACGTAACTGTCCTTAGAGGTTAGTTCACTTAAGTCGAAGCTCGTGCACAGAACTTGAAAACTACTGCAGAATAAGCAGTCGAAACGTTGTACAGTATTTACAGTTACATGCATTTTGTATACAACGAAGTCACCTCCATCTAAAATGCACGTAATTGTCCCTTAGTGGTTAATTCACTTAAGTCGGAACAAGTGCACAGTACTTGAAAACGACTGAGGAATAAGCAGTCGAAACGTTGTACAGTATTTATACTTTTAATAAATAATATAAAATGGGCTCTATAATTAAAAACTCCCATGATGATAATAA
>JAKCPI010006690.1:0-16154 GCA_023213315.1 Euborellia annulipes | reverse complement strand
ATCATTCTTTTTATTCTTATTCCTTCTTTAGAGCCAACTCAATGAATAAAATATTTATGTTAATAAACTTTCTTTGTATTAATTACCAGTTTCATATTTATTAGCTGTTCCTCTTATTAATATATTTGATTTAAAATTTTAAATTGTACTTCAAATAAAAATTTCAATCTTTTTTTTTTCAAGAATTAGGAATTAGTTTTTATTTTTATTTGTTAGAGCTTTGAAAATTTTAATATCATACTATATCCTAGGCATGCATCGCCAAAGTCGATTTTAAGGCTTCCCAAATTTAGCCTTATTGCGCTTTAAGGCACATATCTGAGTTCAAAGATTCCTTTTCTGTTCTGGGGAGTGACAATTACATCTGATCTTCCTGAGCAACATCTCTTCTGTGGTTGAATCTACCGCAATTGGGCTTCTATTCAAAACAAAGTTATTACTTTTTCCCAACAACCTCCTAGCCCTCTATAAAGCCGTGTCTGAATATTGTTCACCTTACAGAGAGGGGATGTACCAAAGACGCTCTCTCTCCTCCTTGGAAGGCTACAGTAGGTGCAATGAGACTGTAGACAGGGTTCTACCCTTACTGCATCCCTACAGTCGTTAGATCATAGAAGAAGAGTACTCTTCGTCCATCTACTCTCTACAGGTATTACCATGGTCAATGCCTCGCTGAATTAAAATTAATTATCCCACCTTAATGCAACATATACACAAAACACAAGAGTGGCATCGTCCCAAGCATCCCTAAGGTTAAGTTCAGATCACGACTAACAGAACTAGTCAATTGCAATCTTCCTTTGACCCGCGATTGGAACAAGCCCCTGCATCTCATCTCTCTCCCCAAAACTCTACAATCTTCAGACTTTCAAGTCTAATCTCAACAGGCATCTCTCAGCTCTCTAGCTGAGTTCCCCTTTTATGCTTCTTCTTTGTTTTTGATTTCCTTTCTGGCTGCATGTGACCACTGGTCATTATAGGTCTTCGAACCCTTTAAGTGCACCCATTCAAAAAAAAAAACCCTCTTTAGGACAAATCATCATTATTGGTTGCCTACCAATCCAGGCATTCAATGTCTGAAGACCTCGCATAGATCAACCCATGGTCTCTGGGGTATTTAGCTAATAATACAGTCCTTCATGGCTAATTTACTAAAATTAAATTAATTAAAATAAATTAAACATTTTCAAAAAATTAAATATAAAAGTGCTTGAAAATTTAATTTCACCCCTTATGAACAAACCTTCTACGATCTGGGCTTGTATTTAATCAACTTAATTAGATGTGAAAAAGACTTCATAATAGTCAATAGTCATTCATCTTATCCGAGAGATAGCCAGTGAATAGAAGTAACAGCAACCTGTTGCTCTTAATAAACTTAGGGGCTACTAATATCTTCTCGGGACGGTTTCTTCATTTATGGTGTTAAGTAACTGGCAGTGGCGTAGCGAGGGGAGAGCAAGGAGGTACAATGGTGCTCCCGGGCGCTATTCACAAAGGGGCGCCAAATGGTCCGCAAAATAAAAAATTACTGGAAAATTTTTATTATTATTGATGGAGAAAAATGGCTGACTTAATTTGATATAGTATATGAATAGCAGCCAGAAAAAATCAAACGCATGTGAAACTAGATCAATTTTTATCAGATTTATTTATTTATTAGATCATAGGGGTCCTGAGGAAGGGCACGACTGTGTCCGAAACGTCAGACTGATCAAATAAATTGATAAAATTCATCTAGTTTTTGTCTCGATTTTGATTTTTTCCTGGCTGCTATTTGCTATCCTTATTTATTATTATTTATTTTACTTTATTTATTTATTAATTTGCTAGTATATTTTACATAATAATATTATATGGTTTTCGAATGGGGGGGCGCTAAAAAATTGGTATTGTGCCTGGCGCGAGTTAAGCTCACTACGCCACTGGTAACTGGCGCCTTGGTCTTGTAATGAAGAAAATTCTCAACACTCAATCTTGCACTCTGGTGTGGCGTAGTAGGTAGCGTGCCTACCTCCTATACCAAACGTCGCGGGTTCGGACCCAGGCAGTCCGGCTTGATTTTATTTAAGCCATTTGGATACCAGATGGCTTAAATAGAAATGCCTGACCCCCCAATATATATTACTTCAACGGTTATCGTCTAAAAGTCTTAAATGGCCTCAGCGGTCATAGAAAAGACTGTGTGAATGTGTGTGTGAGTGTAGAATGAATGAGAAAAAGTGTGAATGTTTTTAAAAAAAAAAAAAAAAAAAAACACCAATCTTATTATTTTCATCTCATTTTATTATTCAAAGAAGTGGAAAAAAAAAATTTCTACTCTTTGAATAATAAAATGATGTGATGTAGTCTAAAATTTAGTATTCTTCATTGAGGTTTCTTCATTATAAGCCCAAGGCGCCAGCTTGACCATACCTGGTGCCCTTAAATATAAACTTACCAAAGCATCCTTGAGAGGTTCAACTAATCGAAGCATGAATTTGGATCCTATTGGAATATCTTTTAATAATTTGGCCACTTCATAATGTCGTTTTCCAACTAGGTTATCATTCTCAATTCGTTCCATATGATCGCCAACTTCTATACATTTCAATTGATCAATGACACTTCCAGGTCCGATCCTCTTAATAAATGGTATCCGGCTCCATTATCCGTGATGGTTAACCCAAGAGCATCTTCTGTCTTTTCAATCTCCATTTCCTTAGGTCGTCCTAAACAAAAAAAAAAATTCACAAGTAAATCATTGCTTCTCATTCTAGTCAAATACTCAAATCATACGTTTATTTTAAAATTATCAAATGACTTCAAACAAGAACAAATAATACAAAGAATAATAAAATTAATTATATAAAACAAAAGTTTCATTAGCTTATGCTGCAGAAAAAAATTTTTGTTCCCCTGTGTAAACCTAATCTTAATCCAAACCAGAAGCATATATAAGGGAAGAGGAGGCGAGGGGACCCGCCCCCCTTCCGAAATTTTTCGAAATCTATTATGTATACGGGTATATAGCCAATATCTATATTTTTTGTTTGAAAAAAGTGAATAAATAAAGTATTAAAAAATCTGGTGTGACTGGACGCACAGCACACAACGTTCTCTTACCTTTCCCTCGCCTGTGTACTGTGCTTGTCACACCAGATTTTTTGTGTCGATATATAATTTTAGTTTCCGCCAATATATTAGATTTCAAGATGTCAAATTTATAAACATGGGAAAATATTTCTATCTTTTCATGAAGTACAAGAGTAAAATGTTCTTCAAACGATTTTCAGGACAAAATGAGAATATAGAACACCTAAAAAATAATTGATTTTTGAATTTTAATCAAAATCGTTAGAGCGAATTTTGAGAAAAACGGCTCTAACGATTTTTTTCAAATTTTAAATATATACTATTTGCAGTCCAAATATGCAATTGTGCTAGATTTCGTGTTTGTGAAAATTTGGGTACTAGTACTTTACTGGTGTACTTTTCTAGTTTTTTTTCCAATTTTCTCGAAATTCCCTTTTAAAGATTTCTCTCAAATATTGAATATTTTCTTATTTCTTCTATACAACTCAAATCGCCTCGAGTAATTTAATTTTTTATATCAATTTTTTTTTTGTTTTTTTTTTTTTTAAACATTCACACTTTTTTCTCCATTCACACTCACACTCACACACACATTCACACAGTCTTTTCGGCAATTTAGGCCATATAAGACTTTGACGATAACCGTTGTAAGTAATATATAAATTGTGGGGTCAGGCATTTCTATTTAAGCCATCTGGTATCCAAATGGCTTAAATAAAATCATCGGACTGCCTGGGGTCCGAACCCGCGACGTTTGGTATAGGAGGTAGGCGCGCTACCTACTACGCCAGACCCGGGGGCTTTATATCAATAATTACAAAGTATTTAATTTAATAATGTCAACAAGATCAATTATTAGAAAAATACTTATTATTTAAATTCTATTATTAAAATACGGTACTAATTTTTGATTATTATTAATTTTATTCAAAATAATAATTTTTAATTGAAATAAAAATACCTGGACTCTAATATATATAAATTCATAAATAACGGATATCGTAAATGTCTTATATGGCCTGAGCTGCCGAAAAGACAGTGTGAATGTGTGTGTGAGCGTGAGTGTGAATGAGAAAAAGTGTGAATGTTAAAAAAAAAAAAAAAAAAAAAATTTTTAATTGTCCCCAGGCTGCCAAGGCTTATGCATATTAATTTTTATTGATGTTTCCATTGAGGAGCAAGTTTTCTCTTTAGATTTTAAATTTTTTCCTATTTCTTCTATACAAATCAAATTGCGCCCCTCGAGTACTAGTACTCTACTGATGTACTTTTTTAGATTTTTCCGCCCATTCGAAAAAATTTCTATATACGCCCCTGATCCATATCAATTGAATTAGAGCATTTTTTTCAAAAAAATAATATATTCTGACGGACCGTTTCTTTATTATTATATTCACGTTATATTTTTTCGAACACTAAATTCAACTTATAGGATCATTGGCGTTAAATTGACTAAATTTTCGAAATTGCTTAAAGCCAACGAACTTCATGCCAAAGAGAATTTATAGATCTTTTCTTTCTCTCTCTTATACGGAAAAAATTACCCCTGCTCTTCCCGCCTAGATATTGAAATAAAACCCCGTCTCTATTTATTTCACCTGGATTGAAATAAATTGTCGCATGAAACGGGATGGGAACCCTGGTATAAAAGGCCAGCACGCTAGCCACTTCACCAAGATCCGATGCACCCTAACAAAAAAAAAAAATAATAAAATCGACATGGAAAAATTTCTTAAGACGTCATCATCTTTAATAAAAAAATCTGGTGTGACTGGCGCACAGCACACAACTTTCTCTTACCCTTCGGTAAGAGAAAGTTGTGTACTGTGCTGGTCACACCAGATTTTTTGTGTCGAGATATATTTAGTTTTCCATAGCACCTTAGTTTCAAACTTGCATTTTAAATGTTGATTGCTTGAAATAAACTATGGTTATTTTTCAAAATTTTAATCTCATATTTGGACATTTTATACACAATATAGATTCGTAAATAAATACAAAATTTCATAAGAATTGGAAAAAAAAATTTTAAATGCGTAAAAAGTTCCCAAAGGGGACCCCCTTTTGAATCGAAATTAACATACAAATCCCTAAGGAAATTAACATTGGTCAAATGCGAAGATAAGGTAGAAAAATTTTAAACGCGTAGAAAGAGAGAAGATAGTTTTGTGAGAGAGAGAGATATGTTTTCTCCGAAAAAAAAAAATGGGCGTTTAAATAATAATTGATTTTTAATCTAATAAAAAGAAAAAGATTTAAATTCGGTTACCCTGGCAACCATTTATTTCTCCTATCTTTCCTATGAAGCACAAGAGTAAAGTGTGCTTCAAACAATTTTGAGGGCAAAACGAGAATATACATTTGAAAGAGCATCTAAAAAATAATTGATTTTTGAATTTTAATCAAAATCGTTAGAGCGAATTTTGAGAAAATCGAAAAAAACTGAAAAAGTACATCAGTAAAGTACTAGTAATTTTTGGCCGATTTTGATTAAAAGCTTATTTTGTCGGTCCCGGGGGGTGTTTAACTTAAATATAAAATTTCAGCCTCCTAGCTCAATTCCTTCATGCTTAAAATTGAACACACACACACACACAGGACAGACAGACAGACAGACAGACAGACAGACAGACCATGTCGCGAAAACCACTTTTTTTGGATTCAGGGGACCTCAAAACGTGAAGATCCATCAAAATCTCGACATCGAATTTTTGACATGAAACCAATACTTTCTCTCTCTATATATTTCATATATAGGGTACGAGAAAGTAAAAATCCACCTGATGACGCCAAAATAAGATAATACAATATCTCTTTTAAGATAATTAGAGCAATAGATTTGGGCAATTGGAACGCCTTTATAAACTAAAAAATTTTACAAAAAAAAAAAAAACATTTTTTATAAGAATTTTTTTTCAAATGTTAATTTTTTTATTAATTCCCGACAATTAACAGGAAATCAAAAGTAAAACGAAAGAAGAGGTGTTATCAATATTTATAAGAAACTCTCTTATCACATTCACAAATATACACTTTTTTATCTTATCTTGATTAGTTCATTTTAATCCATGAGCAAAGAAGGCTGTGATAAAATATTTATTTCAAATGAAAATTTATTTATTTAATATAATTAGCAAATCATTTTTTTTACATCGCAAAATAATCAGAGGCAAGGAAATAATAATTTATCTTTATCATCGAGTCCCTGAAAATAATAAAAAAAATTTCAATTTTTTTTTATCAAAAAATATTCTCTCTCATTTGAAAATCTCGAATGGCATATATTTTTTCCTACCCTTATCTAAATATATTTAATAGCGGAATGTCCGTCTGCCTGTCCGTATGTCACGCTCTGTTTGACCAACTTCCCGTTTGAATTTTGAAGTCTTATAGAGGACATTATGGAGAGTCCAGGAAAAATATTCCTGTCCGCAAATTCTCAAAAAGGGGAGGCGCAAAAAATTCCCGCCCATTGGAAAGCATCGAGTTTTATCTTGCCTTAAGAAAAATATAAGCCAATTAAAATTAATTTAATGAATAATTAAATCTCTCAAATGAAAAATAATAAAAATTGTTATATAATTAAATTTTTATTTGCCATCGGGCTTGGTGTAGTTGGTAGTGTGCCTGCATTGTATGACAATTGTCGCGTGTTCGGATCCCAGTCAGTCCGATGATTTAATTTGGATACCAAATGAGAATGCCTGAATCCCAAATACATTTATTCAAATAAAGGTTATCGTTAGTAGGGATACGGTATCGAAAAAAAAGTATCGATACTTGTACTTGGTATCGTATCGAAAGGAAAGTATCGATACCAGAAAGTATCGATACCAGTAGGTATCGAGTATTTTTTAAAGTATGAGTATTTTTCCTCTTTTTTTAAGTTTTTTTCGGCATCTTAGTCTCCTGACGTCGTTCAAAGGGCCCAACGGAAGATTAATGCGGTATACTGGTATGCCATTTTCCCAAAGTAATGAGCACCAGGAGGAGGGGGCTTTCTCAACCAAAATACGGATTTCGCCAAAATAAAAGTCTGTCCATTTTCACTGGTCGACAAAAATTAACTTTTTTTCTTTCACAAAAATAAAGATATGAGATTCTACATGTATTTTTCATAAATTCAAATATCATTTCAGTTTTTCCCCATCAGATTTTCGCTTAAAAATACAAAGATAGTTTTAATAGTACATATAAAGTTTCAGCCCAATAATTTAGACGTGCCTAAACGGCTCAAAATTTAGAAAAATCGAGTTTTTTAAGTTTAAAAAAAAAAATCTTGAAAATTCGAAAGCACATTTTCTATTAAAATTTTTTTCTCTATATATCTAAAACTGTGCCTGTTGGAAAAATTCTAATTACATATCTGAATTCACTATAAAAAAAATGTACTAAATTCACTAATCAGATTTCTTGTGAATTAAACCTTATCAGCAAGTGTTATTTAGTTTATAATTTGGCTTTTCTATTTAATATTTTCGCACTTTTAAATTTAGTATATACAGTTTGTAAAAATATTTGTTCAACGTTTAAAGTCTGTACAAAAAAATTAAATTAAAAATTTAATGTTATTAAATGAAAGGGTTTTTATTAAAAAGTATCAAATTTTCCATTATTAATAAATAATTATAAGGAATATGATGAAATAAAGTCTATCCCACAAATATCGACCTTCTGTTATATATCAACGAGAGAAAAAAAAAAATATAAAAGAATATACTATATTCTTTGGTAGAATGGCAATTAAAATATTTGTTCAACGTTTAAAGTCTCTCTATATGGCCTAAGATGCCGAAAAAACTTAAAAAAAAAAATGATATTTGAATGAGTACTTTTCATTCGATACCGGCAATCAAGTACTCATATGAGTAAAGTATCGAAAGAAAAGTATCGAGTAAAAAAAGTACTAGTATCGAAACAAAAGTATCGATACCAGTAAGTATCGATACTTTTTTCGTGTCCCTAATCGTTAGGGATACGGTATCGAAAAAAAAGTATCGATACTTGTACTTGGTATCGTATCGAAAGGAAAGTATCGATACCAGAAAGTATCGGATGAAAAGTATCGATACCAGTAAGTATCGAGTATTTTTTTAAGTATGCCATTTTCTCCAAAGTAATGAGCACCAGGAGACGGGGCTTTCTCAACCAAAATACGGATTTCGCCAAAGTACCGAAAAAGTCTGTCCATTTTCACTGGTCGACAAAAATGAACTTTTTTCTTTCACAAGAAGATATGAGATTCTAGAAATATTTTTCATAAATTCAAATATCAGTTTTTCCCCATCAGGCACACTTTTAGAGATATATAGAAAAATAAATTTTAATAGAAAATGTTCTCTAAACGGGCTCTTATTTTGAAATTTCAAGATTTTGTTAAGACGACACCCATTAAAAATATGCAGATAGTTTTAATACATATAAAGTCTCAGCCCAATAATTTAGACATGCCACAAACGGCTTAAAATTTAGAAAAATCGAGTTTTTTAAGTTTTTAAAAAAATTTTGAAAATTCAAAATAAGAGCCGTTTTAGAGCACATTTTCTATTAAAATTTATTTTTCTCTATATAACTAAAACTGTGCCTGATGGAAAAATTCTAACTACATATCTGAATTCATTATAAAAAAATGTACTAAATTCACTAATCAGATTTCTTGTGAAGAAAACCTTGTGGACCAGTATTTTTATTAGTTTATATATTGGCCTTTCTATGCAATATTTGCGCGCTTTTAAATTTAGTAAATACAGTTTGCAATAATACAAAAATTAAATTAAAAATTAGGAATTTAATGTTATTAAATTAAAGGGTTTTTATTAAAAAGTATCAAATTTTCCATTATTAATAAATAATTAGGAATATGTTGGAATAAAGTCTATCCCACAAATATCGACCTTTTGTTATATATCAACTTACTTTTTTATTTATATCGAGAGAAAAAAGAATATGCGATATTCTTTGGCAGAATCGCAATTAAAATATTTATATAACGTTTAAAGTCTGTCTATATGGCCTAAGATGCCGAAAAAACTTAAAAAAAAAATGATTTTTGAATGAGTACTTTTCATTCGATACCGGCGATCAAGTACTCATATGAGTAAAGTATCGAAAGAAAAGTATCGAGTAAAAAAAGTACTAGTATCGAAACAAAAGTATCGATACCAGCAAGTATCGATACTTTTTTCGTGTCCCTAGTTATCGTAAAAGTCCTATATGGCCTTATATAATGTGTGTGTGAGTGTGAATGGGAAAAAAAGTGTGTGTTTTTTTTTATTTTTCCTTATTGAGATCGGGGATAGGACTCGGACAGGATAGACAGACAGACTGACGGACACTCCGACATTATATATAGATTAAATAAAAGCAACTTGTGTTTTTTCTTGGACGAAATGTGACAGGTAGTATGTCGTGTTTTTTTTGTTTTTTGTATAATTATTAAAAATCAATAAATTTTCAATAATATTTATTTTTGGTTTACAGGTGCCTAACATGTTTCGGCCACCATGAGCATCATCAGAACCAATAATTCATCTACATAACAAAAGGTCTTGAGGTGTTAAAATATATAAATTACACCTCAAGACCTTTTGTTATGTAGATGAATTATTGGTTCTGATGATGGCTCTCATGGTGGCCGAAACATGTTAGCGCACCTGTAAACCAAAAAATAAATATTATTGAAAATTTATTGATTTTTAATAATTATACAAAAAAAAAAAAAAAAACGACATACTACCTGTCACATTTCGTCCAAGAAAGAAAACACAAGTTGCTTTTATTTAATTGTATTAATTTGGACTGCATCCACCATTTTATCAAATTATATATAGATTTTTTTAAAGAAGATTTAAATGTGGAGAAAATCCTATATTGACAGCCCATAAGCTCTGAGGATGGTCTCAACCGAGACCGAAACGTCAGCCTAATGGGTATTAAATAAATGAAATAATTACTAGCTGCTGCTCTTTCTTCTTCTTGCTATTTCAAGAAGATTTAAATATTTTAAAGAAGAATCTAACTTACCCTCCTCCAGGAGATATGACGTATCGGCTTTTTTATTCATTCGTTCGCATCTAATGACCGCCCAAATGATAGATTAAAGGTATAGAAAGAAGATCTTTTCTTATTTTCCTTTGCCATATATATTGAATAAAAGTTATATAAAAAGTCGATTTCAAGAAAAGGAAATGATGGCAGAAGAGATATACATTTTTTTTTTTTTTTAATTTAACCATGAAATTAAATCCACTTTTGCATTCCAAAAAAATCTAATCGAGATAAAAAAAAATTATTTTTTTTTCTTAAAGTAAATATTTACTTTATTAATGAAATAGCAAATTTTTCGATTCATCTTTATTTACGATACGAGCTAAACGGCCTGGGAAATTGACTATGATAAGGAACATTTTGAGTATAATAAAGGAGAGCAAGTATAGGAGCAGCAAAAAAAAAAAGCCGAAGGGAACGTTTCGGGGGAAAGTTATTTGTCCATCTTCAGCCCTTATGGGCTTATAAATAATTTAGACCCAATTTCGTCAGAAACGTCTCCTTTGTTTTTTTGCTGCTCCTGTACAGTCAGCGCCAAAAGTGCCTGATCTCGATGCCTTGAGCTTAGGCAACCAATATGCAGAGCCGTCGGAAGAGTTGCGTTAAAAGTAGCTTCGCCCTCTTCTGTTTCATTAAAAAAGATTATTTATTTATTTTAAAAATATTTATGAATTCTAAAATATTTTTATATTATTAATAAAATAAAATTAAAACTTTTTTCTCATATTTTTTTATAATTTAGTTAAGAAATGTTTGTTTTAATCTGTGAAGAAATTAATTAGTGATAAAATTAGAATTGAAGCTTAAATAAAAAATATACATTTAATTAACATATTATTAATTCTTTTAAGTTATGTCAAATTAGGGGTAGGGACCCCCCCCCCTCCCTTATCTGGGGCTCACTAATGTTTCAAAGGAAAGCATACATTAGCAAATCTTTCAAATGGAATATAAAAAATCTTCCCTCCTCATAAAAGTCTACGTTTCAAAAAGACTCTTCGACCCCCCCCCCCCTAAAATTATTTTCTTTTATTTTTCAATTGATTTAATAAAATTTAAAATTAGGCTTCATTAGGGAGTAACTAATTGAAAAATGGTATTTCAGACCTCAACAAATTCTATCGCCCCCCCCCCCCTTACAATTTATTTTCCACTCGATTTTAATAAAATTTAAAATTAGACTTCTCTATGGTGTAAATGATTGAAAAATTATATTCCAGACTTCAGAAAATTCTATCGGTCCTACTCCCCTCCGCCACTAAAATCTGTTTTCCACTCGATTTTATATTAACCGAAATTAATTAAATACAAAATAGATACCAGGGTGTTTAATACCACAGGTTTTAACCGTCACGCATGCTCTTCCTGATTTTTAACAGCAACTTCTCTTCGAATTATAATATATAGAAATTAAAATTTTGTTTGGTGGCAAGGGATAGAATTTGGCATTTTTACTTTCTCTTACCTCTATATATGTTAATATATAGAGAGAGGACGTATTGGATTTATGTCAAAAATTCGATGTCGAGATTTTGATGGATCTTCACGTTTTGAGGTCTCCCCCCTGAATCCAAAAAAGTGGTTTTCGCGACATGGTCTGTCTGTGTATGTGTCTGTGTTCAATTTTAAGCATGGAAGGAATTGAGCTATGAAGCCGAAATTTTATATTTAAGTTAGACACCCTCCTAGGGCGTGAAAATAAGCTTTTGAACAAAAATCGGCCAAAAAGTACTAATACTTTACTGATGTACTTTTTCAGTTTTTTTTCTATTTTTCTCTATTGATTTTAATTAAAATTCAAAATTCAATTATTTTTTGTGAAAATGTATATTCTCATTTTGCTCTCAAAATTGTTTGAAGCACACTTTACTCTTGTACTTCATAGGAAAGATAGGAGAAATGGTTGCCATCGATAACAAAATATAAATATATTTCTCTGTTTATAAATTTTACATTTTGAATTCTAATATATTGTCGGAAACTAAATACTATCTCGACACAAAAATCTGGTGTGACTGAGCACAGAACACAACTTTCGATTACCGAAGGTAAGCGAAAGTTGTGTGCTGTGCGATCAGTCACACCAGATTTTTGAACTGTAAAGTTGGTTTGATTTTTTTTACTCTTGATACCGAGTGGCTTAGAGAGGTGATACAGGCCTGACTCTCCAGAAAATGCATAAAATAAAATCTTGATTCATCCCTATTTTTTTATTTAATTAATGTAGACTGAATACAAATTTAGAGCTTGAATATCACCGCTATGGTGGCTAAATTCGCCATTGCGACTACTTAACAATTCTTCTATTTTTTTTTTTTTTTTATTCATAACCTCTATGCATAATTAAATTGATAATTTACCTTACCTTTTAAATGAACGAATATAAAATCATCGAGTCCAATTTGACCGCCTAGTAGTTTTGTCATGTCCACTTTGTGGGTGTTTAATGTACAAAATAAAATCTGAAAAAGTTAATGCAAAACTTAAAAAAAAAAAGAAAGAATAATTGTTGGTAACCCACATATATTAGACATTTCTGTAACGAAAAATATTCTTTCTCTTTGTAAATTGCGCTGTGAAATTAGTGGGTTACCAAGAAATCATAGAAACAATGGCGTAGTTATGGGACTGAACAAATTTAGTTACGCCTCTGTTTTGAATGTTTAACTTATAAATACAGAACACTTTTTAATTAAAGTATTTTTGTATTGAATTTATTGAATTATGTTTTAAAGAATGATTGTAGCTCCCCTTTTCAGTCCGTTAAGGGCTTTTTTAAATCTTTTCGGCATCTTAGGCCTTATAATCATTACGACACAAAATATCTAAGCACATTTATTTACATCATTTTAAATAAATATTCATAGGACTTCGTGGGGTTCGAACCCACTCCCCTTGGCTTTTAGGTTATCAATATTGACATTTGTCAATATCTCTAATCTCTTGGTTACAGGGGGGGGGGGGCAGAATACTTTGACCCCAAACGTATTTGATAACGATGCTTGCTTATATCGGCTATACATTTAATAATAAAATTTAACAGATTTTTCCAGTGGGTTAAACATTAGGGGAAATAAACACGGGTGCCAGGAGATAAGGATGAGTGCATTTTAGACACCGGAAGAACAAAATACTCTCAAGTATAATGCAATGTAACAATATTTGATAGATCCGATTTAACAAGAATCATCTCTATCTATCTTTATTTTTTTTTTTTAACGAATTAGAGGAGACGAGAAAAGAAGGAAGTATAACATTCAGGCTTTATTTATATCGATAAAATAAAAGCACTCAAAACATATTTCTTTAACTCAATTTTGGCAATTTTTTTTTTTTTTAGACTAATTTGGCTAATCGATTATCTGGATTCTCAGTTATCCGGACTCTTTCATGCAAATTTCAATTTTTAATATAATAATTAGGAACCGACCGAATATTCCTGGACCCCCTTGCTCGCCTACTTATATACATACCGGTACATACATTTTCCCTTTTCATTTTTATATATAGACTCTAGAGATTATTTTAACGGTTAATTATTCATGAACTTAAGATTTTTTGTGAATCATATCCTTTCCGGGACTCCTCCCGGTACACAAACAAAAAAATTTACGCCGATATTTTAGAATTCAAAAAATGTAAATAAATAAAAAAAATCGTAAACATGGGTAAATATTTATATTTTGTTACCATGGCAACAATTTCTCCTAATTTTTATTTTTTTCTTATTTTAACGGATAATTACTCATTAACTTATTGTTATTTGTGAAACAAAACCTGTCCGGGACTCCTCACAAACATATACAGAAAATTTCATCATAATTGGTTCAGTCGTTTAGGAGGAGTTCAGTCACATACACACGTACAGAAGAATTATATATATAAAGATATTGCCTAAAAGATAAAACCCTTAAATGGAAATGGTGCCATGGTAACTAAATATAAATATTAGAAATGGATTGCCATGGTAATGAAATATGAATACTTCAAAGAAAAGTATGTAAAAAAGAACCTTAAATCCTAATTTTTTAGATAAAAAAATAAATGATTTTTAATTAAAGTATACAAAAACACGCTCATATCACATGGAAGGTTGTGCCAAAATTTCAAAGCAATCGGTCCAGTACTGGAGATCATCGGCCACATACAAACGAACATTTACATTTTTATTTATATAGACATTTGGATATTAAAAATTTTACCAAATTTTATTAAAACCAAGGCCGTATGTTTTCCAATTTATAAACATTAATTCTATATTAAATAATCTTTGAAATTTTGGCAAAATCGATTGGTTTTAATAAAATTTGGTAAAATTTTTAATATCCAAATGTCTATATAAATAAAAATGTAAATGTTCGTTTGTATGTGGCCGATGATCTCCGCAAGTACTGGACCGATTGCTTTGAAATTTTGGCACAACCTTCCATGTGATTATGAGCGTGTTTTTATATACTTTTATTAAAAATCATTTATTTCTTTATCTAAAAAATTAGGATTTAAGGTCTTTTTAACATACTTTTCTTTGAAATATTCATATTTCATTACCATGGCACCCATTTCTAATATTTATATTTAGTTACCATGGCACCCATTTCCATTTAAGGGTTTTAATCTTTAGGCAATATATATATATATATTTTTTTAATTAATAAATATGTACCGATGGCCAATACGCTGATTCTTCCAAGCCACCCCACCCTTAACATATTCCCTATAGGAGTTGCCAGGGCCTGATAGACACCCAAATCATTTCTGCGTTTCTGTACAAGTCGTGATTTAGTGGACATAATATACATAAGCATTGAGTTATTAAGAATGGCAGTCAACCCTGGACCAGCAAATTCATATAGACTATTTATAAATGTTTAATTGTTTTGATTCATTCACAATTTTATAATTTAGATCTATTTATTATCTAGCCAGTTTTCTCGCTACATTATATACTGTATATATTAATATATATTTTGAGCTGATACTGAGTTATATTCCATAGGGAAAAATCATTTAATCAATAAATTCTAAGAAATATTTAAAATAAATTATTTAAAAAGAAAAAGATAAAATTGATCTGATTATCAGAAACTCATATTTTTAAGTAAATTGGCAAGAAAATCAAAATTTAATGGACCTAGTAAATAATAATCTAATAATTTAAATAAAATAATCATAAAGACATTTCGGTCGCAAAAAGGGAATTTCTCAGGCCAAGTGTTCAATAATAATCAATTATAATACAACGGAACACGGTTTGAGAAATTCAGTAAATTCTTTCACTTAATCAAATTATTTAATTTTTAATAAACATTCAAAATTAAGACCGAGGTCATTGAGATACTTTTATCTAAAGAAAAGATAGAGATACAATAATTTATAATTTAAAACAAATAAAATTAATAAAAGGACACAAATATTTTATATTAAAATTCGAAAGTTAATCTCGATCGCTATATTTTCGTAAATAAAAATTGGCCTTTATTATAATTTATTCTTTTATTTTCATCATCAAATCCCAGTTGTGCAACAACTTATATTTCAGATAATAATCAGGAATAAATACCATTACACGACGAGAGAGGGAGGATTTAGAACACATCATTTTTCGATGCCCTGTATATTCTGGCTACAGAGAATTTCTGCCTGGGAATAAAAAATCCCTCCATGAGGTGCTGAACCCAATGAAGAAACAGGAGGCTCTTCTGACCGTGAAGTTCCTGGAGCATGCTCTGCAATTGAGAGCATTCGTAGTGAATGAATGAAAGATGGAGAAGGACTTTTACATTGAAATATTTAATCATATAAGTAAATTGTAAATAAAAAAGAAAAAATTGTATTGCAATAAAATATATATTCTAAGTTGTATGCACTTTTGTATTCTGATCATTACACAACTCACTCATGTAATGGCTTTTGGCTTTATACATTAATAAATAAATAAATAATAAAAAATAAATAAAATACCATTACACAGGCCAACAGGGGTTAGGTCGATCTGAAGGCTTATTCACAAAAATAAAACCTGCATTATATAT
>JAKCPI010006689.1:0-39611 GCA_023213315.1 Euborellia annulipes | reverse complement strand
ATGCGAGGCGCTCCTTTTTGCATCTCCGATGTTTTTGGCTGAGATTTCACTTCTTTTGTGAAATATTACATGAAAATATTATTTATTAATTTTTGTTTATTAAATATTAAGTTATCCCATGAATAGATCTTTTAATATGCATTCCAAACAGTAAAAAATATATACATCGTTTGGTATCCCTTCGAAACGATAAACATAGAATTTCACCAAATTTTATAAAATTTTAGGATTTTTATTTTTGTTATGTTGGTAGAATGTAAATACATCGTTTGGTATCCATTCGAAACGATAAACATAGGATTTCACCAAATTTTATAAAATTTTAGGTTTTTTATTTTTGTTATGTTGGTAGAATGTAAATACATCGTTTGGTATCCATTCGAAACGATAAACATAGGATTTCCCTAAATTTTATAAAATTTTAGGTTTTTTATTTATTTTATGTTGGTAGCACTCCTTCTTATCACGTTAATCTATTTCTATCTGAATGGATCTCATCCTAAAAAATTTTTGTTCCATTAGGGATGAAAATTACTAATAATAATATATATGTTCCTAGATGACGTCATCAGGGAGCAAAATAGTTAGCATTGTCTTTTCGCCATGCCAAACATAGGACAAATTTGAAATTTTGAATACCTCTCAAAAAGTCACTTTTGATCCAAATGAAATTTAAGTATCAAAGGTATCGGGTTTTTGATAGTATCCATTTGTATTTTAAATTTCATCCTAATCGGTCCAGCAGGGAACCTGTAGCTTGTGTAAAAAAAAAAAGGAAGGAAAAATAAGAGACTAACTTTTGACCTTCCGAAATCGGCAAAATCTCAACTTTGAGCCTCTGCCATTCTCTTTGGCACTGGAATTTTTTTTTGATTTCGTGCTCAAAAATAATCCTTATTTATCGCTAGTTTAATATAAAAAAATTGGCGTTTCAGAGGAAAACACATGTAAAAAATCCCGTACAAAATATTGTAAAATTGAGCGACTGATTTATTTATATCAGATTGGAGTGGGGAGATGGCGCGTAGAATGAAGGCATTTTTTAAAATCTGGTGTGATGTTGCACAGCACACAAATTACGGTTAGCTTCGATAGTTGAAAGTTGTGCATATATTTAGTTCTGGGTAGTATGGTACATTAAAATCAGGGAGGTATTAGAATTAATATGTAAAAATATGTTTAAAAACATCAGAGAAAAACAGAAAAATTTAGATTTAAAAAAAAAATTTATTGAAAATTTGTCTTTGAGAGAGCCCGGGGCCCTCAGGGTTCTGAGATATACGGTATTTTAAAAATATTTTTGTGTTTGGAGGAGGGGGATATTTAAAAATGAGTTTCGCCCCCATCCCCGAAAATATTCATTCTGGTACAAAATGTATATAGGCCCCCTCTTCTAGAGACGCCCCAGGCCCCCAATTGTCTCGGTACGCCCCTGCCCCATAATACTTATTTTTTTAATTATTATACTGGCTGTGAGTATTAACTAAAGTTGTGTGGAAAGGAGTCAGCCAAGGAAAATAAAAAATCAATTTATTCTGTCGACGTTTCGAGCGCCCGTCGCGCTCTTCCTCGGGACAGTTTAAGTGTCAATTGTTATAGATGGTACATTATTGTTAAATCTTTCAATAGATGTTTGTTGAGATTATCTAAAAATGTCAACCGACTATTTTGTCATTACCATCTATAACAATTGACACTTATACTGTCCCGAGGAAGAGCGCGATGGGCGCTCGAAACGTCGACAGAATAAATTGATTTTTTATTTTCCTTGGCTGACTCCTTTCCACACAACTTTACTTATTTTTTAATTTAAAAAGGTTATAAATCAAGCTAAGTTTGATAATATATTTCACGTCTCAGGATAGCTAAAAATGTTGGTCAAACAGAGCGTGACATATGGACGGACGAACAGACGGATTATAATATATATATATATATATATATATAATAAAAAAAAATAAAAAAAAAAAAAGTCAACCTAAATCAAACACAGACACGATCACACATACACACACCCAATCCAAATCTCAGAAACAAACCCAATCTCCTAACACATCCACTAACCAAACCAATAACACATCGACTTGGGGAGGCAGACTGAGGCCCCGTAGTCAACCTAAACCGAACACAAACGGAATTACACACACTCAACCCTCCTCCTGCTCTCAGAGACCAAACCAAGCCTCTGAGGCATCCAAATTGACCTGGGGACCAGCAAGACTGCGACCCCGTAAACAAACCACCCCAACAATTCCCCCCTAATTCCATACTCTTGAAAATGGCTCCAAAAGGAGAGCCGAAACGTCGAGTAAATCTCAACATCACACGCGACACAACCCGAGAAAACTTATCTTCGCATACATCCGGTCGCGGAAACCTTCCAGAACATATATATATATATATATAATAGTCTTAATTTATCGAATACTTGAAAATAAATTTAAGACTGATTTATTTTCCTATAAAAAAACAGATAAATAAATGAACAAGTGATTTTCATAAATACCTTTTGTGATCGTGCTTCGCTAAAAACATTCCAAAATCGGAGAGTTTCGTCCCCAGCGCCTGTCACTATATCTTCTCCATCAGGCGACATGGCAAGATAAAGTACCCGAGAAGAATGTCCAGTTAATTTGGCTACCTGACTTAGGCTAGGATATTTCCATACGAGAATTTCGTTCTGGGAATATCCATGTGTGCTCACCTGGAAGAAAAATAATCATATTTAAAATACACTAAAGAAAGAAAAACAAATCAGAATTGTTTTGTATAACAAAATAAATAAATATTCAATTTGAAAGTCTATTATCAAAAATATCTCAGCCATGTCTTATAAAAATATGAGAGGAATCTACTATTTAAAACAAATAAGATAAGGACACAATTGTTTTTTCAAATAATGTTTATTTTTTCTTTAAGAAAACAAATATTGTAAATGGAAATTAAAAATATCCTTAGAGGTAAAGAAAGTTAGAGGAGTGGAATTTTCTAAAGATTAGATCGTTAGGATTTAAATATAATGAAAATATTCAAGATATCCTGGTTAACAGAATTTCTCAATTTGTGGAAAAAATATTAAGAAGGGGCGCAATGGAGTGCAGAGCTGTTTCTTATACTTTATCAATTATATTCACGATATATAAATATATATTAACAAGTTTTCGTGACTATGTTTATTTATTGGTGGGTCAAACGTCCCGTTAAAGTAAATTTAAATATATATATATACACTGCGCGTCAAAGAAAAGTTTATTTTTAAAAAGACTTGTTCTAATCTATCTTAATGATATTGTAATTTATTAAACATTTAATATAAAATATCTTATACAATTCAAAGTAAATTTAACACCAATGCATATATCATTTTAATAAATAGTTATAATTTAAATAAAATACTGTCGAAATTTTTTATTAACGCCAAATTTCTAAAATTTTAAAATAATCTTTCCATTTCAGTTTTTCTCTCCATTTTATTGGAAATTCTTATAAAAACAAAATTTTTAATTAATATCCAATAAAACATATCGAGATTAAGTGATTTGTATCTCAAATTGAAAATCGACATATTTTTCTTTATTTTATTTAAATTGATTAAAATGATTTGTATTTGTGTTAAACTTGTGTTTACTTAAGCCAGCCGCACACGTGAAGGGCGTCCTCAAGGAAAATGTCTCAAGGATTTCCTATACGGAAATCTCGGGCATAAACTGATAGGGGTTTTCTCAAAGAAATGGAATTAAGGATTTTCTCCAAGCCAACACACTAGATCTCCTTAATAAAATTTTATCATATTTCCAATATTTATTTAAAATTTAATAAATATAGATACATTTTAAGAGAGAAAAAAAATATATATTATTTATATATTTATTTTAAAATCTTTTTCGGCATCTAGACCACATTCCTATTTATTTCAAATCATTGGTATCCAATTCATTTGAAATAAATATTTCTCGCTTGGGACGGGAAGCGAACCCGGGACCCCAGAAGCTAATATCATTTCTCTGAGACATGGGTCAAATATTCCAAATACATATTTTAAAATTCCCACTTGTGGCCGCCTATCGTGACCATACACGCAACGAAAAACTGACATAATTCCAGCCTTAAGGAAAATATTATTGAATTCAATCGGGATTTTTGAGCCTCAAGGCCGCTACCACACACATTGAGGATTTTTCCTCAACGCGTGTACTATTCACGCCGGGCCTTGAGAAAATCTCGAGGGTGTGGTGGCTGGATTTAGAAATGTATAAGATAATTCATATTATGTTTCTTAAATTAGAATATCATCATAGTTCTTCTTAAGAAGAAACAAAATGTTACATCAAGGAAGGGTTGCAGGAGCAGAAAGTGGCAGCCAAATTTTTTGCCTCTGCTACATTTCTTAATTTATGGACGATTTTTCCAAATATTAGGTCCATATAAAAAGTCCTGATTAAATTTAAATCTTAGCATTTTATTGACTTTGTTGGCATATGCAGAGAAAGTAAGAAAAATACACCAAGATATATTATTTTAATAAAAATTTATCAACTTACCAATTCATATGAATGTTTTGACCAGGCGAGATTACAAACTTGTGAGCCCGTATCAACAGATTGCATGGGTTGTCCAGTTAAAGTGTTCCAAAAACGGATACATCGGTCAGCAGTTCCTCCGCCACTAGCCAGCAATCCATGATGATGGGGTGACCAAGCAATTGCTGGAAAAATTAATTTATTACCAAAGATTCTTTTTTTTTTTCAATTTTTATTAAAAATTAATAAATACCTCTTACAGCTGCCAAATGTTCGGTATAGGTTTGGAAAGGGATATCCCAGTGTAAATTCCAAATATACAGTCGGTTTTCATTTCCTCCTGAAGCCAAATATTGCTTATCAGGAGACCATTTGAGTCCACAAACCTAAAATTTTTCATTAAATATTAAAATAAATCACAAATAAAATAGGAAAAATTAAAAAACGCTATATCAAAGACTACAAATATTGGAATTGGTATTCATAAATTCTCTCAGCACTTAAGTTTTCAGTAGGGGAGAGGGCGGGACCTTGGGACACGAGGCACATTGGGACATTCGAATTTTAGCTCTACTAAATGTACCCATTTTATTATAGAAAATTTTTTCTTAATAAAATGGGTACTCAATGCACCCTAACGGTCAAAGAGTACAACTCAAACTTTATATTTAGTAGAGCTAAAATTCGGATGTCCCAATGTCCCTCGTGTCCCAATGTCCCGCCCTCTCCCCTACCTATTTTTCACCAGTTCACGATACTAAGCCTATGATTATTATTATTATTATTATTATATATATATATATATATATATATATGGGTCATCATTCTACAAAAATGGGTTAACTTTGGGGTCGAATTTGAAATTCACAATTTGTAACTTTGATTTCAATTGTTTGTAATGATTTTGATAGACAATAAGTTAATTTTATTGTCCATATAGTAAAACTCAGATTTTTTTTTTGTATTAATATATAAGCTCATCAGCCTCTTAGCTATACGGATAAAAAACTTCCAGGGGACTGATGTTTTTTATATAAAACACAAAAAATGTGCTAATTGATATGGAATACTTTTTTCTTTTATATATTAAATATAACAATGAAAAGACAGCAAATCCAGTACTATTTATTTTTTATATACATTCATATTATTTAATTGGGTGAAATGAAAATCAAAACAAAAACATTAGAGAAATTTTTCAAATATTAATATTTATTAATAGACAATAACTTGTTTAGATTGTGTTATGTGTTAGTCAAATGCAGTATAGTGACAGATACACCTGGTATGTTCCCAGCCCCAGAAAAATAATTTTTCTAATGGTGATTTAATATAAGGTCCTCATGATTAAAAAATAGGGAGAAAAATCTTAATACTAATAGGTTGAGAGAACGTTATATTATTATTAATAATAATATATATATGAAGTATATTACCAAGAGAAGTGTTTTTTGGTAAAAATAATTCCTATTAATCGTTGTTAGAAAATATCGATTCTTTCAAAAAACAATCGTGAATAAACGAACCCGTTGTTGAGGAATATTTTTCAGCAAAATACTATTTTTTAACTTATTTGAATATAATCATCGTTTGGAAGTAATCGAAGCTTTTTAACAATCTATTATTTATAAAGAAAACAGCCATATTCACCACAGTATAATAACGCCTTATTTTTGGAAAAGTTTATGTGCAAGGAGTACTGTGGCATAGCTGGGTAAATGGGGCAATCCAGGGCTTTGTGATGACATATTGTTGATATTATTATTGTTTGTCTGTGTTATTGTTTTTGAGCTTATTATATGTTATTGCTTTTGAGTTTGTTGTAAGTTATTGCTTTGGAGTTTGTTATATACATTGTTATTGCTATTATATAGTCTATTTGTCTTTGTTATTGTTTCGAGCCTATTTATATAATTGCATTGTTGTTGCTACTCTATAGTATATATATTCTTTTTGTTACTGCTTGGAATTTATAACTTATTCCCCGGCGAAGCTGTTGATATTGTATAGTTTGCTTATCAGTTTTATCCCTCTGGAGCATATTGTTGGAGTGTATACATTTATTATATTATTGTTGTTGTTATTATTATTATTATTTGTTGCACTACTATGTTTATTTATACATATTGCTGATATTATATCACTTTTATAATCCCAGAACCTTCGTATGTACATCCATTTAATTAATATTGTACTTAAACGAATAAATAAATAAATATATAGAAAAAACTTGTTTAGATTGTGTTATATGTTAGTCAAATGCAGTATAGTGACAGATACACCTGGTATGTTCCCAGCCCCAGAAAAATAATTTTTCTAATGGTGATTTAATATATATATCATGATTAAAAAATAGGAAGAAAACTCGTAATAGGAGAGAATGTTATATTATTATTATTAATAATATATATATATGAAGTATATTACCAAGAGAAGTGTTTTTTGGTAAAAAATAATTCCGATTAATCGTTGTTAGAAAATATCGATTCTTTCAAAAAACAATCGAAGCTTAGAGATCATCAATTATATATAAACCAAAGATTGTTGTGTTATTTGAATATAATCATCGTTTGGAAGTAATTGAAGCTTTTTAACAATATATTATTTATAAAGAAAACCGCCATAATCACCACAGTATAATAATGCCTTATTTTTGGAAAAGTTTATGTGCAAGTAGTACTGTGGCATAGCTGGGTAAATGGGGCAATCCAGTGTTTTGTGATGATAAAAACATTTTGAGTATATGGAAATTTAAAGCTCTATATTTATTTTATCACCTCATTAAACAATTATATTTTTTTATTATTTAATTTTGCGAAACCAAAGTCTAAATAAATTATTGTCAGTTAATATATCCTGTATGTATTAATGATTTAAAAAAAAAAAAGGAATAAAAGGTTTAATGGTATAGTAAGATAATTTTGTATTGTAACCGAAAAAGGTTCTGTCTTTGTTTTGTAGTCTTAAAAGAGTTAAAGTCAATATTGTATTTATATAAAAATATAGATTTGTAGAGGCCAAAGTATGAAGGGCCAACCCTAAGCATTTCGTAGTGTGTATTTAAAAATCAAAGGTCCACCCATACCAAAGATGAGCAAATTTATTTATTTATTTATTTATAGCCTTTTATTGGTTCTCTTTACAATAATGTTCATATATTTTTATATGTTTTTACATTAGAATTTAATATAGTTCAAAATGACATTATATTTAATTAATAATTTCGGTACTTTTCTTTATGGTGGAACCAGGCCCCTTAGGGCATAGGCCTCTCACAGGAACTTCCATGCCTCTCGTTGTCTGGCAACTCTCTGCCAATACCTTCCGGCTACCTTCGCGATGTCATCATCCCATCTTTTCATTTGTCTTGCCGGTTTCTTCTTCTTCCCGATAGGCCACCATTCAGTAATGCTCTTGGTCCATCTTCCATTCTAGCGAGGTGTCCTGCCCATTTTCATTTAATTTTTTTGATATGATAATTTATGTTTTTCATATTAGTTTTCTTATAGATGTCCTCTATTTTGATTTTGTCTTTTCTCTTGACGCCTAGGATGCTTCTTATCATTGCTCGCTGTGTTGTCTCTATACTTCTCTTTACTTTTTCAGTCAGCGTCCATGTTTGCGCTCCATATATCATCGTAGGAACAACACATTTTTGAACCACCTTTACTTTTGAATCTAGCATTACTTGGTTGTTTTTTAATATATATTTCTTGAACCAGAATGACTTCCAGCCCAAGCTTATTCTTCTGCCTATCTCTTCTCTGGTCCTATCTTCAAAACTGATGATTTGAACAAGATACACAATACTTTTACTTTCTCTTACCTATGTATATATGTAATATATATACAGAGAGAAAGTATTGGTTTCATGTCAAAAATTCGATGTCGAGATTTTGATGGATCTTCACGTTTTGAGGTCCCCTGAATCCAAAAAAAGTGGTTTTCGCGACATGGTCTGTCTGTGTGTCTGTGTGTCTGTCTGTCTGTCTGTGTGTGTTCAATTTTAAGCATGAAGGAATTGAGCTATGAGGCTGAAATTTTATATTTAAGTTAAACACCCCCCGGGACCGACAAAATAAGCTTTTAATCAAAATCGGCCAAAAAGTACTAGTACTTTACTGATGTACTTTTTCAGTTTTTTTCGATTTTCTCAAAATTCGCTCTAACGATTTTGATTAAAATTCAAAAATCAATTATTTATTAGATGCTCTTTCAAATGTATATTCTCGTTTTGCCCTCAAAATTGTTTGAAGCACACTTTACTCTTGTGCTTCATAGGAAAGATAGGAGAAATGGTTGCCATGGTAACGGAATTTAAATCTTTTTCTTTTTATTAGATTAAAAATCAATTATTATTTAAATTCCCATTTATTTTTATTTTATTTCTGCCTGTAATTGTTTCGGAGAAAACATATATATCTCTCTCTCTCTCACAAAATTATCTTCTCTCTTTCTACGCGTTTTAAACTTTCCACCTAATCTTCGCATTTGGTCAATGTTAATTTCCTATAGGGATTTGTATGTTAATTTCGATTCAAAAGGGGGTCGGTCCCCTTTGGAACTTTTTACGCATTTAAAATTTTTTTTTCCAATTCTTATGAAATTTTGTATTTATTTACGAATCTATATTGTGTATAAAATGTCCAAATATGAGATTAAAATTTTGAAAAATAACCATAGTTTATTTGAAGCAGTCAACATTTAAAATGCAAGTTTGAAACTAAGGTGCTATGGGAAACTAAATATATCTCGACACAAAAAATCTGGTGTGACCAGGACAGTGCGCAACTTTCTCTTACCGAAGGGTAAGAGAAAGTTGTGTGCTGTGCGCCAGTCACACCAGATTTTTTTTACACAGTATTGGTGGTTCATTCGTGTTCAACTTAATGCCATCCAGATCTCCATTCGTTATTATTGATGACTTCTGGCAATTTATTTCCAACCCTATTTTCTGACTTTTATCTTTCAGCTCTCTAATCATCTTCATAATTTCGTTTTTTGATGTTCCTATTAGTACCACATCGTCCGCAAATCTTAAGTTGTTTAAGTATTTTCCATTAATTTTCAACCCCATTTGTTCCCATTTCAGTTGTTTGAACATTTCTTCCAGTGCGCAATTGAATAGAAGTGGTGAAAGGGGATCTCCTTGCCTGACTCCCCTTCTTATTGGGAAAAATGGTCATGGTCCTGGTTCTCGTCGAGCCATACCAAAGATGAGCAAATAGGAATTTTAATTTCAAAGAAAAACAGGAATATGTTCATTATCCGTTTTCCATGTAAAATAATTATAATTTTTGTTTATTTTGAAAATAATATGAATAAGATATAATTCATATTTTTTGGTTAGATAGCTTTATTTGTATAAGATACATTTCTATGATCTTATAAAATACAGTTAACCAGAAAACATGAATTTTTTATTTAATAAGAACAATTATGAAAGTTTCAACTCCCAATTTATACCTCTTGCATATGGCCGAGGAGCTGTCTTTCTGCAACAATTGAGGGACTCCTAGCATCTCTTTGAAGTATTGATTTATCACGACTTCCAGAGGAGAGGACATCGCCATTCCAAGCTAAAGCACCTACTCGGGCTCTATGGCCTGCCATTTGATTCACTTGTTTATTTACATCTACATCCCATACTTGTACATAACCATGATGTGTTCCAACTGAAACGAGATTACCCTGGCAACAAAAAATTCACAAATTATAAATAATAATAATAATAATAATATAATATAAGATACTACATACCCTTTCGTTCCAAGCAACTGAAGTAATGGAATTTCCATCACCTGATAAATCACAAAGTCTTGTTACTTTGCTAGTATAGGGTGACCATAAATAAACGCAGCTTTCCAAACCTACACTCAGAATATTCTGAGATGACCAATCCACTAAATTTAAATAAAAATCATCTTGAAGTTTAGGAGCATCGAGTACCTAGATTCAAATAAATATGGCATTTTATATTTACTAGCTATTGTATTATAAAGTTATAAACAAATACAATTTTTATATTAATATATACCTTAAAGGGAAGTTTCGAAATTTTTCTTGTAGATTTCCTAGGAGATCTCCTGGGAGTGACAAATGCTTGATCATCGCTATTGTTATTCGCCTAAAAAAAATAAAAACCAATTAATTATAATGTAAAATTAAAATATTTTTACACAGAGAACCGAACTAAAAATAAAAAAGTATTTTTTGTAATTTAAACAAAATAAAAACCATCAAGAAGGGAAATTCACTTTCTTTGATCAACAGTACGTTAATTGAACATTTCGAAATCATTGATAGAGTGTCAAATTTCAACAAACGAGATAAAATGTTAAATTTATCCAGTGTATTTGAAATCATTTGCTCCAGAAAAACATATAAAATGAGGGTAGTCAACAGTATTTAAATATCTTAAATAATTAGTAAATTTGGAAAGTTCTTCTTCTTTATTTTATTAAAATATTTATGAAATTTAAAATTTTTATTTTTTTTTTAAACCTATCTTGAAAGGAATCGTTGGGAAAATTATTTAGACTTGAATATATTAAATGTTTTATTTTAAAACTTTTTAAACACAAATAAAAATCCAGGAACATTAGCTTATCTTAAGCTATTAAATATCTAGTGACTTATTAAAAAAAAAAAAAAAAACTAAGGATTATCTAAGTTAAATTTAACAAAGAAGGAAGTAATATTAAAAAAAAATGTCTGATAATGAAAAAGAAAATTAAGAAGATTATGTATTGGAAAATTACACAAGTTTTCAATTTGTTTTTTTATTTCGAAATGGTCAGAATTAAGAAGGGACAAGGCAATGTCAGATTAGGAATTGTATAAATTGTAAATATAATCCTGAAAATGGCAAAACAATTAATTATATAGAAAGAAAATTATTAACATTGAAAGCTGATGGCAGTCAGAAAATGTTTATATATATTAGGTCTTAAATTCGTAGTGACCTTCTTTATTTTAAAACTAAGTACATAATTTATTTCACAAATTTCTTTCTCCATTATATAGAGATTTTTTTGAGATTTTAAAACGAACCAACCGAGGGGGAGGGGGTTTGAGCCCCGAATTCATACACTGAACATGACCTACGTACGCCTTGGATACTTCATCTACAAATAGAATTAGGTGCTTTTTCAATAGTATTTTTAAAAGAGAAAAATAAGTATGAAATGTTAAAAAAAAATATTTTGTTTTAATAAAATATACAAATAAAACACTAGGTTATCTCTTTAAAGATATTTATTAATTATAAATTAATAAAAATCTTGAAATACAGGGTGGGGCATAAATAGAGAGACGATCATCTCAATGATGTTATTTTTAAACAATAGCACTCACATAAAAAGCTTTTTGATAGACTTCCCAATCATGTAACTTTTATTATGTAAACAATAAAATGAATTACTTTTTTGACCTTCTTAAATCGTCTAAATATTTATGACCCACCCTGTATTTGGAAAATGTTTCAACAAGAGCATACGGTTTTGTTTTCCTGAAAACTAGTTTCATTTATTTTATACAACAAAAAAAAAAAAAAATCCTCTTATAAAATACAAATAGCTGCCTTTTCAAAGCAAATTCTTACCCTATTATAGGCATTTTTATAGGACTCTATACAAACAAAACTCAGACTAATTTTTTTTTTTATAAATGTATCAAATAGTTTTGAAATTATATTTCAAAACTCCATTTGTATACGAGCCTCTTATTTATTTATTTATTTATTTATTTATTTAAATATATTATGTTCACTTTTGGAGTTGGCAAAATCATAGGCTTCTTTGGACGTTTTTGTCAACTTCAAAGATAATCATAATATTAAAAGAAAATATATGAATATACTTGATACATTTGTACACAATATAGATTGAAATAACAGGCAATCATTATAGACTCTGAATAAATTTATTATTATTTTTTTAGTATATTAATTTTTAGTATATTAAAATTTTAATAACATTGTATATTATATATATAGTATATTATACCAAAGTTTTACCTAAAACAGCGTTTTCCAAACTGGGAGGCACGGACTAGTTTAAGGGGAGGCGCGAACATTAGCTCCAGAGGGCATTTTATAAATGATTGCCCACGTTTTATAAATAAAATAATAATATAATAGTTTGTATTAATAATTTTTTTAGCAATACAAATTTTTGTTTGTATTATTTTATAAAATGCTCCCCCCCCCCCCACACACCGGATGTCATACGTAGGGCTCTGATTTCGCTCTATTTGCCTTTTTTAATTTATGGCTTAAAATTTAGGCCAATATGATATGTATACGTTTCATGAAAATCTGAATAAAATAAGAGGCATTTGTTAGTGCCTATAATGCCTATTTGGCTGATTCTGGGTTTTAGTGTCTATTTCATCTATAAATGCCCTTTTTAGTGCCTATTTTAAGTTCAAATAGCCAATTTCAATTTTTTACGAGCTATACATAGCCTAAATTTAAATTTTTTTGAATTATCAAGAAAATATTTCAAGGGAGGGGGTAAAGGGGGTAATTACCCCCTCCCTCCCGAGATTTGAAAAAAAAAATACTTTTTTAAAAAAAAAATTTATTTTTAATGTAAAATTTTAAAAATTAGTACTTAAAAATTTGATTTGTATTTATATTCTGAGCAAACAAGTACAGAATTACCGAAATTAAGAAAAATTGTAGTGCTGTGCAACCAGCCCCACCAGATTACCAAAAATAAGAGATCAATTTTTTAAATTTTTTTATATTATTTCTTAAATAATTCCTTTTAAGTGCCTTTTTTAGTGCCAATTTTTACAATAAATGCCCTTTTAAGTGCCTATTTTAATAATTTTTAGTGCTTAGTTGCCTGCCTATTTTAAAGATTTTTAGTGCCTATAAATCCGAGCCCTAGTCATACGATTATATATTTTTAAGAGAGGCGTGGTAACATAAAGTTTGGAAACCACTGCCCTAAAATGTTAATAATTTTTTGGATTTATTTTTTATCAATATTGACTTCTTGATAACGTATGTATGAAAAATATAGAGAGAAAGTATTGCGATCATGTCAAAAATTCGATGTCCAGATTTTGATGGATATACATGTTTTGAGGTCCCCTGAGTCCAAAAAAAGTGGGTCCCGCAAATTGGTCTGTGTGTGTGTGTGTGTGTGTGTGTCTGTGTGTGTGGACCCATTTTTTTTAGCATGAAGGAATTGAGCTACCGGATTGAAATATTATATTTAACTTAGGTACCTTTGAAGAATCTCAAAATAAGCTTTTGAACAAAATCGGCCAAAAAGTACTAGTACTTTACTGATGTACTTTTTCAGTTTTTTTCGATTTTCTCAAAATTCCCTCCAAGGATTTTTTTTTAAATTCATAAATGAACTATTTTTTAGATGCTCTTTAAAATGTATATTCTCATTTTGCCGTTGAAATCTTCTGAAGACCACTTTACTCTTGTTCTTCATAGGAAAGGTAGAAATGGTTGCCATGGTAACGGAATTTAAATCTTTTTCTTTTTATTAGATTAAAAAATCAATTATTATTTAAATTCCCATTTATTTTTATTTTATTTGTGTCTTTTTTTCAAAGAAAACATATATGTCTCTCTCTCTCTCTCTCTCCACTTGCAAACATTATCGTCTCTCTCTACTCTTTTTACTTTCTCGTACCCTATATATGAAATATATAGGAGAGAAAGTATTGCGATCATGTCAAAAATTCGATGTCGAGATTTTGATGGATATACATGTTTTGAGGTCCCCTGAGTCCAAAAAAGTGGGTCCCGCAAATTGGTCTGTGTGTGTGTGTGTGTGTGTGTCTGTGTGTGTGTCTGTGTGTGTGGACAGATTTTTAGCATGAAGGAGTTGAGCTAGCGGATTGAAATTTTATATTTAACTTAGGTACCTTTGAAGAATCTCAAAATAAGCTTTTGAACAAAATCGGCCAAAAAGTACTAGTACTTTACTGATGTACTTTTTCAGTTTTTTTCGATTTTCTCAAAATTCCCTCCAAGGATTTTTTTTTAAATTCATAAATCAACTATTTTTTAGATGCTCTTTAAAATGTATATTCTCATTTTGGCGTTGAAATCTTCTGAAGACCACTTTACTCTTGTTCTTCATAGGAAAGATAGAAATGGTTGCCATGGTAACGGAATTTAAATCTTTTTCTTTTTATTAGATTAAAAATCAATTATTATTTAAATTCCCATTTTTTTTTATTTTATTTGTGTCTTTAATTGTTTCAAAGAAAACATATATGTCTCTCTCTCCCTCTCTCTCACTTGCAAACATTATCGTCTCTCTCTACTCTTTTTAAATTCCCTTTCCACCTTATCTTCGCATAGGAACAATGTTAATTTCCTATAGGGATTTGTATGTTAATTTCGATTCAAAAGGGGGTCCCCTTTAGAACTTTTTTAGGCATTTAAAATTTTTTTTTCCAATTCTTATGAAATTTTGTATTTATTTACGATTCTATATTGTGTATAAAATGTCCAAATATGAGATTAAAATTTTGAAAAATAACCATAGTTTATTTGAAGCAGTCAACATTTAAAATCCAAGTTTGAAACTAAGGGCTATCGGAAACTAAATATATCTCGACACAAAAATCTGGTGTGACCACACAGTGGCAACTTTCTCTTACCGAAGGGTAAGAGAAAGTTGTGTGCTGTGCGCCAGTCCACCAGATTTTTTAAATTCCCTTTCCACCTTATCTTCGCATAGGAACAATGTTAATTTCCTATAGGGATTTGTATGTTAATTTCGATTCAAAAGGGGTCCCCTTTGGAACTTTTTACGCATTTAAAATTTTTTTTTCCAATTCTTATGAAATTTTGTATTTATTTACGATTCTATATTGTGTATAAAATGTCCAAATATGAGATTAAAATTTTGAAAAATAACCATAGTTTATTTCAAGCAGTCAACATTTAAAATGCAAGTTTGAAACTAAGGTGCTATCGGAAACTAAATATATCTCGACACAAAAAATCTTACCGAAGGGTAAGAGAAAGTTGTGTGCTGTGCGCCAGTCACACCAGATTTTTTTATATAAAAAATCTAGGAAAATTCAATAATTTTTTTTTTTTTAATTTATTTAAGGTCTTTTTCGGCATCAACGGCCATTTAGACGCCATGCCTATTTATTTCAAATGATTTGTAGTCAATTCAAATGAAATAAATTTTTCTCGCTTGGGACGGGAAGCGAACCTGGAACCCTAGGCATGAGAAGCTAAAATTTCTCTCTGAGCCATTGGTCACGGGCTAATTCAATAATTTAACATAAAGAATGTAAAATAGAAGTAAATAAAAAAAATCAAATGTGTGAGTAAAATGAATGGGAGAAAAAAATTATGGCGGAACCAGAGAATAAAAAGTTTCAAATTAAATCCCAAATTGACAAATATATTATTTATATTATTGTTAATTAATTGATATTGACAAATGATGCAATGTATAAATTATAAAGTCTTATAATATATAATACCAGTATATAAATAAATTATTATTATGATAAGGGATAGATTAATAATTAAATGAGAAATGAAAAAAAAAAAAAAACTTCCACAAAATATTTCAAATTATGGTTATTAATTTAATATAACTCACCATTTAGAGTATAAGGAGTAATTACAACAATATATAACCACTAATATTAAATTAAACAAAATAAATTTAATAATGGCATTCAGTAGTTGAAATATAACTTCAAGATGGAGGGAAACGACTCAAGTCAAAGAGTATAATTATTTGAGGGTCATTTCAGAAAGTTGATTTATTTTACTTTTAAATAATTAATATTCACAAAATCATCTTTAAAGTTTATAAACAATAAAATTCTATCTATTTAAAATATTCTTATTTTATTTATTTTACAAAAAATTCTATATATTAAATATAATTGATGATAATAATTAAAAAATGATATTTAATAGATTTAAATATTTTTGTAAACTTAAGAAAAAGTTTTATTTTAGAAAAATTTATTTTATTAATATAAAAATAAATTTTAATGAATATTTTATTCTTTCAAATTTTGTTAGATTTTCAAATCAGTTTCAATATTTCGGAAAAACACCAGAAATTGTTGTTTGTGAAAAACTTGAAGAAATGAGGAGGAGGGAATTTTAAATATGATTTTGTGATAAAAATCAAATATTCAAAATATGATTAGAAAAATCTGGTGTGACTGGTCGCATAGCAGACAACTTTCTCTTATCCTTCGGCAAGAGAAAGTTGTGTACTGTGCTTGTCACACCAGATTTTTTTGTGTCTAAATATATTTAGTTTCGGCTAATCTTTACTTATAAAAAAATTAAAAACAATTAGGGAATGTAGAGCTAATGTCAAAAGAGTGAACTTAAGTGTAGGCCAGGGCTGTTAGATACAAAAAAGAAATTAGAATGTTATTTTTTTCTCGGAAAGATATAACTTTTCTTTCCTTTAAAGCCTAAGTACAGCTCCTTCCCTACTCATATAGCTAGGCCATTGATAAAAGACTTTCTATTTAAAATTATTATGGGAAATTATACTAAAGTTAGTCTTGAAAGGTCAAAAGGTGAAACATGCATTAACTTTAAGGAGAGAGAGAGAGATTGAGTATTAATAGTATAAATTTAATAGAAATCTCTTAATTTGAAGTATGAATTACTTCATTAAATATACGGAATTAATAATTTCTAATATAAATGAAATTTTGACAAAAAGTAAGTTAACAAATTAACTAAAAGCTTTATATATATATATATATATATATTTTTTATAATAAAATTTTGTGTCAATCCGTCAAGGTATAATCGTGTCTATTTACACACATTCCTGCTTTTTTTTTTTGTAAAATCTCTCTCTGAAAAAAAATATAAATATAATGAATAAATTTTTAATATATTAGCTAAAGAGCAACTGTTGACTTGCAAAAATTAATTGAACATTTAGAGTAACAGATTCCGAAATACCGTTAGGGGCCCCCTAATGCTTTGTTATACTAAAGTTGGTATTTAAACTGTTTAGATTATCAGTTGTTTAAGAGTCAATTGACATTGAATGGAATGTTGACGTTCCCTTTAAATTTGACTTTTAAAGGTCTGTCAAGAATTTACTATGAATCATCAACTGTGAAAAAAGTCATTTATTGAATATTTTAAGAAAATTTAAATAAGTTATTTTGTTTTATCAACCAAATAAATTGATAAATATGTTAATATTAATGAAAATGAAAAAAAATAAATGATTTTTAGTGATTTTTTTAACAATCATTATTATTAGTTAGAAAAATTGATAAGAAGATATTTCCAATTTATTTTATTGTAATAATGCAAATATATAATGATTCATTTTTATAATTAAAAAATTTGTAAAATAGAATATTAATATATAATAAAAGAGATATAAGTTAATTTGTAAGTTTCAAAAAATAAAATAAAAGTTATTAAATGCAGGAGGATAGTTTAAATTAAAAGGTAAATTTATGTATTTGTGATTCCATTAGAATAAAATTAGCTGGCTTTATCTGTGTACTAATTACTTAAATTTATAAATATTTCGGCAGACATGACGTCTATTATCTTCCTTGGAGGAGAGGTGAATATCGAGGTAAACAATGAGCAAATTTGAAAAGATACAAGAGAATGTGCAAGGAATTACATAAGTAGTGGCATGCTAAGTGCTAATTGTTGATGGGGATATTCTCTTCGGCTCTAGGATGATGTCGAAATATTTGGAAAATAAAGGAATGTAAGCAGAAAAATTTTGACATAGAATTTTTGACATGAATCTAATACTTTCTCTCTCCCTATTACATTTATAGGTAAGAGAAAGAAAAAAAATGACTGGTTCTATTTTTCCTAACTACATAAATAATATAAAATCTGACTTCTCTAGAAAGTTATTTTTTCTCAGCTTACACCTATCCTCAGTAAATATATATCTCAGCCAAAAACATCGGAGATGCAAAAAGGGGCGCCTCGCATTATTTTTGCCTAGCGTCGAGGTGAAATCAAAAAAATGCGCCTCGCTTTTCTGATTTATATAAAAGCGAGGAAATATTTTCACTTAAATAAAACCCCTACAGAATTTTATTTGTTTCATATATCCTCGCTTTTATATAAATCAGAAAAGCGAGGCGCATTTTTTTGATTTCACCTCGACGCTAGGCAAAAATAATGCGAGGCGCCCCTTTTTGCATCTCCGATGTTTTTGGCTGAGATTTCACTTCTTTTTGTGAAATATTACATGAAAATATTATTTATTAATTTTTGTTTATTAAATATTAAGTTATCCCATGAATAGATCTTTTAATATGCATTCCAAACAGTAAAAATTAAATACATCGTTTGGTATCCATTCGAAACGATAAACATAGGATTTTACCAAATTTTATAAAATTTTAGGTTTTTTATTTTTGTTATGTTGGTAGATTGTAAATACTTCGTTTGGTATTCATTCGAAACGATAAACATAGGATTTCACCAAATTTTATAAAATTTTAGGTTTTTTATTTTTGTTATGTTGGTAGAATGTAAATACATCGTTTGGTATCCATTCGAAGCGATAAACATAGGATTTCACCAAATTTTATAAAATTTTAGGTTTTTTATTTTTGTTATGTTGGTAGAATGTAAATACTTCGTTTGGTATTCATTCGAAACGATAAACATAGGATTTCACCAAATTTTATAAAATTTTAGGTTTTTTATTTTTGTTATGTTGGAAGAATGTAAATACTTCGTTTGGTATTCATTCGAAACGATAAACATAGGATTTCACCAAATTTTATAAAATTTTAGGTTTTTTATTTTTGTTATGTTGGTAGCACTCCTTCTTATCACGTTAATCTATTTCTATCTGAATGGATCTATCCTAAAAAATTTTTGTTCCATTAGGGATGAAAATTACTAATAATAATAATATATATGTTCCTAGATGACGTCATCAGGGAGCAAAATAGTTAGAATTGTCTTTTCGCCATGTTAAAGATAGGACAAATTTGAAATTTTGAATACCTCTCAAAAAGTCACTTTTGATCCAAAATGAAATTTTATATCAAAGGTATCGGGTTTTTGATAGTATCTATTTGTATTTTAAATTTCATCCTAATCGGTCCAGCAGGGAAACCTGTAGCTTTGTCTAAAAATTTGATAATTGAAGAAAAGAATGAAAAAAAAAAAAAGAAAAAAAAGAAAAAAAAAAAGGAAAAATAAGAGACTAACTTTTGACCTTCCGAAATCGGCAAAATCTCAACTTTGAGCCTCAGCCATTCTGTTTGGCACTGGAATTTTTTTTTGAATTCGTGCTCAAAATAATCCTTATTTATTCTAGTTTAATATAAAAAAATTTGGCTCCGATATCTTAAAAACTTTTTGAGATATTCGCCCAGAAAGAGAAAAGTTTCTCAAAAAAATTTTTTCACGTCCCTATCTTTTATTAAGGATTTAAAATCATTCTTGATAATATAGTCTAGGGACGACTCGTCCATCTAAATGCAATGGGCCATTGGCATCTATTGCAATATCAACTAAATGGTAGTATTAAGAGTTTCTTTGCTTTCTTTTGCTTTTCACATGCTCGGCGACGAGTCGCTCCCGCGACTCTTGATATATATATATATATATATATATATGTTCTTGGAGGGTTCCGCGACCTTTATTTAAATACATAAACTAACCGAGGCACTAACCCAAAACGGGTACAACAAACACCAGGTACTTAAACACATACACAATGAGGCAAAACCAAAACCACCAACACAAACTACAACAGAACCTGAAGATCCAAACACACACAAGGCATTTCTCCCATACATAAAAGGCATAACAGATAAAATTGGCCGTATTCTTCAAAAGAAAAACATAAAACCCATTTTCACCACACACCAAAAACTATCAAACCTAATAAGAAATCCAAAAGACACTATTCCAAACGAATCCCCCGGAGTCTACGAAATTCCTTGTGCCGAGTGTCATCGGTCATACATAGGCCAAACTAACAGAAGAGTTCAATTCAGGATTTACGAACACAAAATGGCACTAAGAAAACTAGACCCTCAGTCAGCAATAGTAAAACACCATAACGAAACAGGACACATTATGAACTTCGAACAAACAAAAACAATAGAACCAATAAACAACTTCCACTCCCGTATCACAAGAGAAGCCATAGAAATTTACAAAAGGCCTGAATGTCTAAACAAAAGAGACGACGCCCTCAATTTCCCAACAACATGGAAAACACTTATTCCTAAACTCCAAACCAAGGCTCACACAAATACAAAGACTTCACACACTCCAAAACGGTCCCGAAACAACAATATCACGTCCCCAAAACAAACACAAACAATCACAAACAAACGTAACATATCCAACAGCAAATCCATCTCAACAAACCAAGCCACGCCCCCAGACCAGGCCCAGCCAACCAGAGACAGGCACGTCACTCCCAAAGCCACGCCCCCAGACCAGGCCCAGCCAATCAGAGACAGCCACGTGACTCCCAAAGCCACGCCCACATGCCCGGCAACAGGTATAAAAGGACCTGCACCTCCGGCTCGCAGTCAGTTGCTCTCGGCCTGGGGAGTAGGCAGGTTGAGACCCCGGGAACCAAGAGCTAACACCCCGACTTGGGGAGTAGGCAGATTGAGACCCCAAAGTCAACCCAAACCAAACACAAACACGATTACACAGAACCAACCACTGTCCATTCCTCAGAGACAAACCCAGACCTCTGAGGCATCCACCAAACACACCACCAATACACCGACTTGGGGAGTAGGCAGATTGAGGCCCCGTAGTCAACCTAAACCGAACACAATTACACACACCCAACCTTCCTCCAGTTCTCAGAGACCAATCCACGCCTCTGAGTCATCCAACAAATTGACCTGGGGACCAGGAAGACTGCGACCCCGTAAACAACCCCCCTCCACCATTAACTCCTAACTTCCTTCTCTCTTGAAAATGGCTCCAAAAGGAGAGCCGAAACGTCGAGTAAATCTCAGCACCCCACGCGACTTAACCCGAGAAAACTTGTCTTCGCAATATATATATATATATGTTCTGGAAGGTTTCCGCGACCGGATGTATGCGAAGATAAGTTTTCTCGGGTTGTGTCGCGTGTGATGTTGAGATTTACTCGACGTTTCGGCTCTCCTTTTGGAGCCATTTTCAAGAGTATGGAATTAGAGGGGGGGAATTGTTGGGGTGGTTTGTTTACGGGGTCGCAGTCTTGCTGGTCCCCAGGTCAATTTGGATGCCTCAGAGGCTTGGTTTGGTCTCTGAGAGCAGGAGGAAGGTTGAGTGTGTGTAATTGCGTTTGTGTTCGGTTTAGGTTGACGACTGTCGTCAGCTAGCCGTCAAGCATGCAAGACCTCGAGCGCCATAGCAGTAAGAAAAACCAAAACACAAATCACTTCGACCATCAACACGCAAACCGCCACCACACAACCCAACACCTCTCAAACACAAACACAAGCCTCGGAAACATCCAGCAATACATCGACTGGGGAGTAGGCAGATTGAGGCCCCAAAGTCAACCTAAATTAAACACAGACACGATCACACACACAGCACCCAATCTCCTAACACATCCACTAACCAAACCAATAACACATCGACTTGGGGAGGCAGACTGAGGCCCCGTAGTCAACCTAAACCGAACACAAACGCAATTACACACACTCAACCTTCCTCCTGCGTCTCAGAGACCAAACCAAGCCTCTGAGGCATCCAAATTGACCTGGGGACCAGCAAGACTGCGACCCCGTAAACAAACCACCCCAACAATTCCCCCCTAATTCCATACTCTTGAAAATGGCTCCAAAAGGAGAGCCGAAACGTCGAGTAAATCTCAACATCACACGCGACACAACCCGAGAAAACTTATCTTCGCATATATATATATATATATAAGTAGTAGTGTTAAAATAGAATATAGGATCTCTTTACTTTAGATGTGATTTAGTAGAAAAAATAAGGAAAAGAGAAAAGTGAGGAATATAAACTTTGTTTAATGAATAGTCATTAGTTATGAATATAATTTGAACAAAATTACCCAAACATGTATATACATGAAGTGTAATATAATTTAAAAAATTCTAAAAAGAAATAAGAATGATAGTTTTGTGAATAATTATATAAATTTTTTAATTTTAATAAAATCTATGTGTTCATTCATTCATTTTCATTTTGAATGGCCTTAGACAAGTGTCCATTTGATCAGCTTTCATAAAATCTATGTGTATATATATATTTGGATCATTCTACAAAAATGGGTTAACTTTGGGGTCGAATTTGAAATGTACAATTTGTAAATTGGATTTCAATTGTTTGTAATGATTTTGATAGACAATAAGTTAATTTTATTGTATCCATATAACAACACTCAGATTTGTTTATTTTCTTTTTTTTTTATAAGCTCATCAGCCTCTTAGCTTTACTGTTGAAAAACTTCCAGGGGACTGACGTTTTTGATATAAAACATAAAAAATCTGCTAATTGATATGTAATACTTTTTTTCTTCTTATACACAGGGTGTTTCAGGAGGAATAGTAAATATTTTAAGGGGTGGTAGTATAGACTAATTGCAATAAAAAATTCTATACAATATGTGTCCAATTTTTACTATGTTCAGAGATACAGCTGTTGGTATTACGCCGTTTGCTATGAACGTATTTATTTAATTTAACGATTGTCAAGAGTAGTGTGTTGTTGACATTGAATGTTTTCAACTATATCGTTTAAACATGCATTTATACTGCATATGTAAAAACGTGCAGCATGTTTAAACGATGCAGTACAGTTCACTTGGCCAACAAATCAGTGTCAGTTGAAAACATTCAATGTCAACAACAACACACTACTTTTGACAATCATTAAGTTAAATAAATACGTTCATTACAAACAGTGTAATATCTCTGGACATATTAAAAATTGGACACATGTTGTATGGAATTTTTTATTGGAATTGGTCTCTACTACCACCCATTAAAATATTTACTATTTCTCCTGAAACATATATTCTGGAAGACTGGGTATATGCGAAGTCGCGTAAGTCGCTTTGGTTGATGAGCGACTTAACCCGAGAAAACTCATCTTCGCATAAATATATGTATTATGGAAGTTTTCCGCAAGTGGGTGTTTGTGAAGTCTTCTTATATCTTTTCTCGTGTGATTATTTCATTGTATTTTTTTTTTTTTAAATATGGAAAATTTTTAATGGAAACGTGTGGTTCAAAGACTAAATATTTCTAACTCTTTTTATAAAAACAATGAAATAATCACATGCGAAAACGCATGGCGGTACTTTAATAGTGACCCTCAAAGTGCAGTGAGGGACAATATTAAGTCCCACCCATGCGTTTTCTACTTGTGATTATTTTATGGTTTTTATAAAAGAAAATGAAAATCTTAATTGGAAATTTTCTAAGTTTGAACCATGAAAGTTTCCATTTAAAAATATATAATATTTTTTTTAAAAACAATGAAATAATCACAAGTAAAAAACGCATGGATGGGACTTAATATTGTCCCTCACTGTACAAAATGAATACAGAAAAAAAAAATTAATAAGTGGAATATTATGATTATTGTTATAACTTTTGAGATTTTTTATATATAAAATTACTACGGTTTCCATTATAATTTGTCTTAGTTTTCGAGATACATTTTGTTCTTTGTGTTTTTGTAATAAGAAAAATGAGAATTATATTGTTTGTCTTTGATTCATCAGGTGGGTACCCTATTTTTTTAAAATCTTGTCTCCTTAGACGAGTAACATAATCAATTTGAATTTGAAGTAATGTTAAGCCATAAATTTATAAACACTCTTTGTTTTTTAATTGATACTTATGAATGAACGTTTGTTACTCACCATGGATTGTTAGCTGGGAGTCTTTATTTAATTCGTAGAGTCTAATTGCTTCCTCTAGTTCGATTTTTGTTGAAGATAATCATAGATTATGACACATAACCTGACTCTGATTTAGGGTGAATATATTTAGGGTTTATATATATACTCTGTGGGGTGAATCATTTGAAGATTGCTGCCTGCTCATTGGCTCCTCAAATCACGTGACAGAAGAAACGCATTTTAATGGCTCCCCGTCGAGTTAATCCTTTAGATTCATTTTCGGCGCCTTTTTTCAATTATTTTTATTTTGTTTTTATATTTAATATATAAAATTGAACCCTAGCAGGATCAGATACAAAGGGGGTGACAATCCATGAGGCTCGGGATCTTTCAACTTATTTCCTAAATTCTTAATGAAAACAAAAATCATGAAATTTCTCTTCTAATGATTCTCGAGTACTTTTGGTTGTTATTATTGGCTCCTGAAAAAAATATTAAAAATATTTTAATACAAAATTTTTTTGAAGCGCATATCGACTGTATACAGGGGCGCCGGAACGAATTTGAATCGGGGGGGGCAAAAAATTTTTTTTTAGAAAATTAAAATAATTTAATATGTTTAAATAGTATAAAACAAAAACAAATCTACTATAAAACTTTAAAAATTTTAAATAAAATCACAATTTTAATAAAATTAAAATTTTAAAAAATTTGGTAGTTATTTTATCAAAAATTTTTGGAAAAAATTTGGAAAAAAATGAATTTCTTAATCTTAATTTTTTTTAATTTAGATTTTATTTTTCAAAAGTAAAAATATATCATTTTTCAAAATAAATGAAATAAAAAAGAAATTTTGCCCCCCCTCTGTCCCCCCCTGTAGGATACCAGGGGGGCCAATGTACCCTTGCCCCCCCCCCAGTTCCGGCGCCTATGACTGTATATGCATATTTTAAAACAAGATACTAGAAATTCTATCAGACCTTTACTTTTACAAAAGAGTCTCAAAAACATTTTTCACCACTCTTATTAAAATATTTATGAAATTTAAAATTTTTATTTTTTTTTTAAACCTATCTTGAAAGGAATCGTTGGGAAAATTATTTAGACTTGAATATATTAAATGTTTTATTTTAAAACTTTTTAAACACAAATAAAAATCCAGGAACATTAGCTTATCTTAAGCTATTAAATATCTAGTGACTTATTTAAAAAAAAAAAAACTAAGGATTATTTAAGTTAAATTTAACAAAGGAAGTAAAAAAAAATTTCTTATAATGAAGAAGAAAATTAAGAAGATTATGTATTGGAAAATTACACAAGTTTTCAATTTGTTTTTTTATTTCGAAATGGTCAGAATTAAGAAGGGACAAGGCAATGTCAGACTTTCTCCAATATATATCAGGGGCGGATTAAAGGGGAGTGGGGGCGAGGGGGCAATCGCCCCCCCCGAGAAGAAATTCACAAAGTTATAAAAACTAGTAATCTAAAGAAATTATGATTTCCGGGCTTTAATTTCAATTGAATTTGTTACCAATCAATTTAAATAAATAGGAAAGGGGTCTAAATGGCCATAGATGCTCACAAAGTCCTTAAATAAAAAAAAAATTAAAAAAAAAACCGCCCCCCCCCGACAAAATTGCATTAATCCGCCACTGATATATATATATATTTTTGAGATTTTAAAACGAACCAACGGAGGGGAAGGGGGTTGAACACCGAATCCATACACTGACCTACGCCTTATCTACAAATAGAATTAGATGCTTTTCAATAGTATTTTTAAAAGAGAAAAATAAGTATGAAATGTTAAAAAAAAATATTTTGTTTTAATAAAATATACAAATAAAACACTAGGTTATCTCTTTAAAGATATTTATTAATTATAAATTAATAAAAATCTTGAAATACAGGGTGGGGCATAAATAGAGAGACGATCATCTCAATGATGTTATTTTTAAACAATAGCACTCACATAAAAAGCTTTTTGATAGACTTCCCAATCATGTAACTTTTATTATGTAAACAATAAAATGAATTACTTTTTTGACCTTCTTAAATCGTCTAAATATTTATGACCCACCCTGTATTTGGAAAATGTTTCAACAAGAGCATACGGCTCTTAATTTGTTTGAGGCAGGATAGCAGGATAATGAAATTTAGAAGATGAAGTTCCATTTAAAATATTTTTAAAATCTGTTGTGGCTAATAGAAGTATGACAAGCGCATCGAAGGTGCTTGGGTAATTCAAAATCTACATCAATAGTATTATCTAAATTCAAACATTCGGAAATCAACTCCTCTTCTTCATCATAAGGTTCAACTTCTAGAAATTAAAATATAATGTTAAAATATGTCAATTTAACTAATAACCAATGATTTTTTACCATCTTTTTCATCTGAATCAAGTTCGGTAAAAAATAGATCTATATTGCAACCAAATTCCTTGAAAGCCTTTACAAAATTCGATCCATTGTCGGTTATACATGAAAGAATATTTTCATTTTTTAAATTAAATTCATTAAATATGTCTGTAAGCAATTCGGCAATTTTTTCAAAAGTATGTTGACCAGTAAACCGACGGCAGGCTAGAACACATCCACTTCGAACAAGAGTATTTCTGTCGCCCCCCACCTTGTTATCTGAAAGTCAAGAACAATATACTATTCTAAGACTCAAGGGAAATAATATGTATTATCTATATTTTATTAAATTATAATTTTATACCAACCCAGTGGGCTGTCATGCCCATAAAACTTAATGAAACATTACAAACTATATTTATAAAAATATTTCCACGAAATTTTTTCTTCCTCTTGGGGGGCCGGGACTTTTAATTTTTAATTGGCTCATGAAAAAAAATACTTTCATAAAAACTTTATCTGAAGCATATATTCGCATAAAATTTTAACTATTTTTTAGATATAGGACAGGGGAGACGTATATAAGGGGGCCAAGCCCCCCCTCCCGAAATTTTTCAAATTTATATACATATTATATACGGGAATATGGCCAATATTTTTGTTTGAAAAAGTGTGTCGAATAAATAAAAGAAATAAAAAAAAATACTTTCTATATATTACATATATAGGTAATAGAAAGTAAAAAATGAAATATATTAATATATAAACATTTTTTTAATAAAACTTTTCTCTTGGAGAGGGCCCGGGCCCTTCAGGGATCAGATAGGTAGCCCTATATCCGGTATTTTAAAAATATTTTTGTGTATGGGGAGGAAGTGGATATTTTAAAATGAGTTCGCCCCCCCCCCCCCCGAAAAGAAATTCTATACGCCCCTGATATAGGGGTAAAGGGGATAAAAGAAGTTTTAGCTGCGAAGGTAGAGGACAGGTTTTTTCGGGGTGGGAGTGTTCGGATTATCCGAGAGGTAACCCATTTCCAGAATGAATAATTTTTTTTATTTCATTTAAGGTCTTTTTCGGCATCGAAGGCCATTTATTATACATAAGCGTTTTTTTTGGAAATGGATCCTTTAGATTCAAAACTCTATGATAATAAAAATAATTCTATTATATAAAATTTATATTATTTTTTTGGGTTAGCTTAGCAATTAAATTATCCAGTAGGGCACCCCCTAAACGAAACGGCCATACATTCAAACAGTAGAAATATGGGCCGTCCACATATTACGTACGTAACGCCATTTTTGACGATTTTCTAGTCCCCCATGTCACAGTTAGTCACAAACTAAAAAACAAACCCCCCTACAAATATTATGTAACAACATAGAACTACCCCACCCTCCGAATAAAATTTCTTATACAAAATTCATATCATTTTACCTTTTTTTTAGAAAATTTTCCCTCGTGACACAAATTTTATAAATTCAACTTTGAATTGTTGTCACAATTAGAGAAACCCCCGGGTCCCCCATGTCACTATTCGTAAAGTTTTGTCCAGCCCCCCCCCCCCCACTAACTCGTTACGTAATATGTTGTCGACCTCCTATTCTATTTTATTCCAATTGAAATCATTGACAGAATTTGTTTCAACTCAATTACCACAACAAAAGACTATTATTTAAAAATTTCAAAACCTTGCCTGTCTTAAAATAATTACTATTTTCATTATAATTACATCCGTGTTTAGATTGACATTTAATTATTGTTTTCTTCGATAAAAATTTAGGTCCATTTAGTATAGTAGTTATTTGTATCAAAGGCAAATTTATTTGATATTAGTAAAGTATGGATATTAAAAACACATATATGATAATGTTGAATTTATATTTGACAGCTTTTGCATTATTTGGTAAGTCGTTTTCCATTACAAACATGGGTAGGAAGCATGGGGGAGTTGACGGTGGGTTCGGATCATTGTAAAAAAAAAACCAGCACATTGTAAATTTATTTATATATCAAAGGTACAACTCTCCTCTATTTTTACTTTCTCTTGCCCTATATATGAAATATATAGAAAGAGAAAGTATTGCGATCATGTCAAAAATTCGATGTCGAGATTTTGATGGATATACATGTTTTGAGGTTCGCTGAGTCCAAAAAAGTGGATCCCGCAAATTGATCTGTGTGTGTGTTACCGAAGGGTAAGAGAAAGTTGTGTGCTGTGCGCCATCACACCAGATTTTTTAAAATAGTCTCCACCATTATTCAAGTACTTATTGTACCGTTTTACCAAATTACCAATTCCTTCTTCATAAAAAGGGGCTGATTGAGATATAAGCCAATGCTTCACAGCTTCTTATCGTCACAGTTCCTTATCGTCAGCGAAATTCTTTCCCCCAACATAACCAAAGTTTACTGCCGCACGTTGATGAAAATGAAAAGAGTCATCCAGAACAAACCGAGGTCTGGGGCTGTGCTTTTGCACGATAACGCACGCCCTCACATTACTGTAAGAACAGAAGATATTTTGCGCGAATCATATGTTCCCCGAAATGAAAAAGTGGCTTGGGAGAAAGCATTTCGTTGTCGATAAGAAACATAAAACAGACGGCCCCTTTTTATGAAGAAGGAATTGGTAAAACGGTACGACAAGTGCTTGAATAATGGTGGAGACTATTTTGAAAAATAAAGGAGACCCTTGATATATAAATAATTTTTTTTTTCTAACTGCTGTTTTTTTTTACAGCGATTCTGAGGTTACTTTCCGAATTGCCCTCTTATTTATCTTTATTTATAATTTTTCGGAATTTCGGAAGCGGGGGGGGGGGGGTGAACTCATATATCCCCCCTGCCTACGGCTCTCCTCAATGTTATCCTTTATTTGAACTTCAGTCTCTCATTGTCTATTGTAAATAAAATTACTAATTTTCAAAACTTAGAAGTGTGCTCTGCTTTTGCACTCCCTAATGCCTAGTGGAATTCTGTTGTGCACTCTTGAAGAGCTTACAAGAAAAGATTCAGTGAATGTTTCAGTTCTGTTTTGATAGTCTGCTCTTAGTTGTCTTACGAGAGTCCTTTTCCTAAACGTAAAATTCTTAAAAAGATATAGTGGAGTTCTTCTTCTTCCTCTTTAACTGGCATGCAGGGCCGGCGCAAGCTATTCTGCCGCCCTAGGCAAGATATTTTTTTACGCCCCCCCCCCAAAAAAAAAAACTTTAAAAATTTAAATTGCCGCCCCCTCCTTAAAATTTTCCCTGATCTTAAAAATTTTTCTGCGAATTTTTTTTTTTTTCGCGGAACCAATTTTTCCTGTGCGCCGCCGCCCGCGGAACATTCTCTTGCGCGGAACAAAAATGTTTTCCCGTCCGAAAAATATTTTATCTTTTTTTAGAGACACTAAATTTTTGCCGCTCGCGGAACATTTTCTCAAAAATTTTTTTCCGTCCGAAAAAATTTTTTACCTTTTGACGTGACAACGTCTTACAAATCATGTGTCTATAGTGGCATGTTAGAGGGGCATGCACGAAAAGTTTATTGGCTTGAATAACTCCTCTGTCTTAAGAGGTATAATTATGAGAAATATACGGTTAGAAAGAATGAGTTTTCAGCTAAAGATTTCACCATTTACTTTTTCCTATCATTTTATTTTACCGCGCTGCGGTAAATTCTAATTTGAAATTTTAAACCCCTGTAGATTCCGAATGGCTAATCAGATCAGACTAAATGAGATGTCATTTGGTGCAGAAAGATAACCTCTAATAGAATAAATAAAAAAATCCCGAGTAATTAACTCCAAAATTGGTTTTTTTCTCGAAAAACCTCATTTTTAGGCAAAAAAATATCGAAAAATAGCCCTACTTGTGCAACGCCTAGCTACTTGACCATAAAAGTTACATTAAATCTAAATATAGTTTTAGAAAGAGTGGTTCAATACCCCGGGGTGTTTTTTCTTTTTTTTGATATGACGTCATTTTACCGCATGAGAGCACTCGGCGGGATTTCGTTTTTCGAAATTTTAAACCCCCGTAGATTCCGAATGGCTAATCAGATCAGACTAAATGAGATGTCATTTGGTGCAGAAAGATAACCTCTAATAGAATAAATAAAAAATCCCGAGTACTTAACTCCAAAATTAATTTTTTTTTCGAAAAACCTCATTTTTAAGCATATGTCGTCCTTAATGGATAAAAGTTTGGCCACACCTGTCATATATTGTTTCAATGAAAATGTTTGAACATGTTTATTTATGAAAACAAACTACTAGTAAAAAAAAAATAAAAACAATACTTTCTCTCTTTATATTTCAATATAGGTAAGAGAAAAAATATTTTTTTGAAATCAAGCAAAAGACGTTGTCACGTTAAAAGCCACCGGCTGTGTAGAAGACACAGCTAAAACCTAATTTTTTTTAGAGACGATAAATTTTTGCCGCCGCGGAACAAAATTTTTTCGGGTGCCGCTTGGGAACCAAAAATTTTTTTCCCCTTTTGCCGCCCTCTCCAGGTTGCCGCCCTAGGCGACCGCCTAGTTCGCCTAGTGGACGCGCCGCCCCTGCTGGCATGGACGATAGTTTTTTGGCCAGATAACATCTAGTGGAGTTCCTTCCACCTAAGAACAGAATCAAATTGAACCTCTAGGATCTCAATACTAGTGGAGTATTCTAATGGTACACCATTTACTTTATTTGGAGGAACGTATGATGGTTTTTTCACATATGAAAGGCTTCCAAAAGTTATGCTTTTTGTCTTTTATAATAGTTTCTAATTTATCTTCATTTTTGAGCAGGCATGGAGAGTGAAAGTGAAAAAGGATGTCTTCCCGAACAACGTAGAGAGTTGTTCGAAGTTCGTGCCTGCAGCAGATCTCGACTTACAATTATTGCAAGAGCCAATGTAAGCGCTCAACGATGCACAAACCTGGCGATCCGTAAGCGTGCCTTTGCCATCAATGTTAAACCCCCTTTTTAGTAAGTGGACTTAGATTTTAATAGATGATTCGGCAACCTTTCGGAATTTAACTTGCCCAGCAAAGCATTTTTTTTGGCAAGGTAGCCATGGAGGAATTAGAGCTGTGCAGAGGTTGAAAAATTTGGATAATATAGATATTGGAGCAGTGATGAATAAGAAGACAAAAAAAGTAAAATTAAATTTTGTGATATTTTAAATATTGAAGTTTATATTTTATTGTATGTCTTTGTGGCTGGAAATTTAGTGGAGGCAGATTCAAAATAAAAATATCAAGACTTAATAGCCATACCAGGTTGACGTTTCAGCCTCTTAATTAGGCCATTTTCAGTATATAGACAAGGGGCCAAAAAGTCATCATGTAAACAGTAAGTGTAAAAAAAAACAGTTGCCGACTCTTAGAAAATATAAAAGTTTCTATTATAGTAGGTATTATATAATGAAATTTATTTTCCAGTGCCAGCAAATAACTTTACAGATACTTGCCAAATCATTGCCTGCCCGGAACATGATTCTTTATTAACTTTAGAAATGAATAGGAACTATGATTATTATAGTCTTTATGCGGATCCTCTTCGTGAGTACAATTACTCTTTTTCATAACCGACTCGAACGGAAACATACTTAATACTTAATAAAATTCATTTAGAAAAAATTAAATTTTATTTTAAGGCTCTACAATAGTTCGCATGTTTTTGCCGATAAGATGGCTTTAGGGGTCTAAAAAATTTAACCAAAAGCCCAATTTAAGAAAATATTACGCAAATTTGCCAACAGATGTTAGGGCTATATTTTAATTTCATGTATTTGTTTGATTTTCGTAGATCTTTTAATAATGAATAGTTTATAAATATTATTATACATTTATATTAGCATAAAAATATATAAATATAGGCTTATAAGTGATCTGATAATGCCGACTGTTAGACTAGCCTGCCATCTTTTGCAAGAGTGGTGAACTATTTGGCCGTTAATTTTTAAAAAAATACGAAATTTATATTTGATTAATGATTTTTACATTTTTAGATTTTAAAAAAATCACCATTTTTATCATTTTTATAATAGTTTTTTTTTTTTGCATTTTCTATAAATATATAAAAAAAATATTTTTTTAATTAATCGTAATTAAAAAAAAGCATTCTATTATGTAAAATGCTCACGAATTTAAATCATTAAAAAAAAAAAACAGCATAAAAAATACTTTAAAATGCCTCAGTAGTTTCGGACTAAAGATTCAATGTGCCCTCCTTATGCCAATATATAACCATATCACTTAACTGAGTGTACATGTAGAGTGAGGAGCAATATAAAGTCCCACCCATGCGTTTTCTACTTGTGATTATTTCATTATTTAAAAAAAAATTATATATTTTTTAATCGAAACATTCATGGTTCAAACCTAGAAAATTTCCATTAAAGATTTTTATTTTCTTTTATAAAAACAATGAAATAATCACATGGGTGGTATTGTCCCTCACTGTACAGGACATTTGTTTATAAATGATTAGGCTTATATAACTTTAAATGTTATACAAGTCATTTGATGAGATAACAAATTTAAAAATTCTTAACTGGCGCAGCAGCACCGAGCGGTTATCGATGTATTCCTGGAGTGGGACTGTTCCGGATGGATGTTTCTGCTCGTAGTTGGAGAAGCTCAAGATTGTCGTGTTTACGAGAAAATGCGGAATTAGCGCACATAGCTAGCCAAGAAAGAGCAAACGCCATAGCTGCATTCCTTCGAGAGCAAATTGGAGTCAAGCATTTCCATCAAGTGTGGGTTGGACTGCATAGACTCACTTCTTACTCGCCTTTTTTTACCTCGGCAGGTAATATTAACATAATACTATTCATTGCTAATGGATCAACTGTCCTCTGGCCCCAAGAAAATCGAATTCGATTGTATGCTGGTTAAAAGTAAGCACCTCTTGATCTGATAGTCTGGAGTCACTTGATCTATCAGCAAGGAAAATATTAAATGAAATATGTTCTCGAAAACTATTTCAATAATACCAGTAATAATTCGAGCATTTAAACCATTTCAGGGGATCCGCTTAGTTGCTATCGCTATAGAGGTTGGGCACCTCATGAACCACGTAATGAAGAGAAGAATTGTGTAGCAATCAATTCCACACGTTGGTATACAGTTCGATGTGAAAGAAAATTGCCAAGCATCTGTGAGTTAAAGCCTGGAGGTCCTTCTCTCGCTTCTGGCCCAGGACATTGGTACTATCCCACTGGAAGATGCCCTGCTTTAAGACCTAATACTTTCAACTGACCAAATTATTATTCCATTTTATTATAAATATAAATAAATAAAAATATATTCAATAGATAATAAATAATATCGTATTTTTTAATTTAATTTGAAAAGTGGAAGTCCTTTGTTGTGATGAACTGAGGTGTTGATAGTTGGAAAATAAAAAAACAGTTTTTTTTTTGTAATGGGTTTATTTTTGGCTTGGCGACTGCGTTAGCATTCAGTTTCGATGGTTTAAAAGTCCATCATCTTCAGACCTGGAAATCACAATAAATAATATGAGTCAACTTTTTTATATATGTACAGACATTCTACGTTTTTATATATATATAATTTACAATCTTTTATCTTAGCCTTACTTAAAATGGATAATAATAATCTTTAATTTGTTTAATTTTGTTTTTATGATTAACACATTTATGATAATATATTTATGAATAAATATTTTGTATACAATCAAGTGTTTTATTATTAATCATAAAAACAAAATTAAACAAATTAAAGATTATTATTATCCATTTTAAGTAAGGCTAAGATAAAAGTTTATAAATTATATATATATATATATATATATAAACGTAGAATGTCTGTACATATATAAAAAATTTGACTCATATTATGCATTAAATATTATTTATTGTGATTTCCAGGCCTGAAGATGATGGACTTTTAAACCATCGAAACTGAATGCTAGCGCAGTCGCCAAGCCAAAAATAAACCCATTACAAAAAACTACTGTTTTTTTATTCTCCAACTATCAACACCTCAGTTCATCACAACAAAGTACTTCCACTTTTCAAATTAAATCATAATTGCTTGTGCAAATCCAATAAAAATATAATATCGTATTTATTTATAATTATTTATATTTAAATAATCAAATAGTAATATTTAAATTTAAATTTATTTATAATATTTAAACATATTTACAAATTAAATCGCCAAAAAATTCCTGGGTATGTTGTCGTTTCGGTGTCTGGTCATTTTGACCTTCGGTAATTGAAAGTTGTGTTCTGTGCTTGTCACACCAGATTCATATAATTATAAAGATAACATAGATTTTGTTAGAAACGAATCAAATTTTCCGTCCTTTTTTAGAAAGACTGAGCTTATAACAATATTCAAAATTTTTTTTTTTCATTGAACTGCTTTATAATTTTTTTTTACAATTTTGTTCGAAGTATTTTGTTGTTGTTTAGAAGGATTAGCCGTATCTTTTAGATGAGACTACGTTGCTAGGGAGCACCACGTAGAGGTTCCTTCCATGGCTCCCAAAAAAATTATCACCATCTTCTGTTAAAGCCCTTCGATCCAGTGAGTAAATGGCCTTTACACTAATAAAAAATGAAAAATTGTAAATCTTCAAAGTGGTGGAAAATAAAAAGAAACAAATTCTTGGTCATTCTTCGATCTACCAGTATTTTAATATTAGTTTTTTTAAACGAAACTTTTAGTTTAGTCCAACTTAACAATTGAATACAGATTCATTCTTGGTGTTTAATTCAAAGATGACAAAACAATTTTTTTTTTTAATAATCTTGATTTATTTTTCAGAGTATTTTGGCTTGGCTAACAAGCATGCGCAATTAGACTTGTTTCGGCAACAAAACTGCCTTCTTCAGAGCTATGAACTCTTGACTAAAATGTTGAAAACATATATTATGAATCGCCAAAACATACGGAATTCGTTTTTTTTTAGTATAAAATATCTTCATAAATCTTTACAATAATAATAGACGCCAGATTGCAATTACAATTATATTTTTACCATTATTAGTTCTTATTATTATTTAATATAATTTATTTTTATAAGGAAAGACATAAATTTCATTAGAACAGTCAATTTTTACTTTCTCTTAGCCTATATATGAAATATATAGAGAGAGAAAGTATTGCGATCATGTCAAAAATTCGATGTCGAGATTTTGATGGATATACATGTTTTGAGGTCCCCTGAGTCCAAAAAAGTGGGTCCCGCAAATTGGTCTGTGTGTGTGTGTGTGTCTGTGTGTGTGTATGTGTGTGTGGACAGATTTTTAGCATGAAGGAGTTGAGCTACCGGGTTGAAATTTTATATTTAACTTAAGTACCTTTGAAGAATCTCAAAATAAGCTTTTGAACAAAATCGGCCAAAAAGTACTAGTACTTTACTGATGTACTTTTTCAGTTTTTTTCGATTTTCTCAAAATTCCCTCCAAGGATTTTTTTTTAAATTCATAAATCAACTATTTTTTAGATGCTCTTTAAAATGTATATTCTCATTTTGCCGTTGAAATCTTCTGAAGACCACTTTACTCTTGTTCTTCAAAGGAAAGATAGAAATGGTTGCCATGGTAACGGAATTTAAATCTTTTTCTTTTTATTAGATTAAAAATCAATTATTATTTAAATTCCCATTTTTTTTTATTTTATTTCTGTCTTTAATTATTTCCGGGAAAACATATATCACTCTCTCTCTCCCCACTTGCAAACATTATCGCCTGTCTCTCCGCCTTCTCTCATAGGCCTAATGTTAATTTCCTATAGGGATTTGTATGTTAATTTCGATTCAAAAGGGGGTCAAGGGGGTCCCCTTTGGAACTTTTTAGGCATTTAAAATTTTTTTTTCCAATTCTTATGAAATTTTGTATTTATTTACGAATCTATATTGTGTATAAAATGTCCAAATATGAGATTAAAATTTTGAAAAATAACCATAGTTTATTTCAAGCAGTCAACATTTAAAATGCAAGTTTGAAACTAAGGTGCTATGGGAAACTAAATATATCTCGACACAGCACACAACTTTCTCTTACCCTTCGGTAAGAGAAAGTTGTGCACCGTGCTGAGTCACACCAGATTTTTTGGATTCATCAAAATCCATCAAAATCTCGACATCGAATTTTTGACATGAATCGACTACTTTCTCTCTATATATTTCATAAATAGGGTAAGAGAAAGTAAAAAATGGTGAAGGTCCAAATAAAGAAATTATGAAAATCCCTTCACTAGGATATAATATTTGGTACTCTTGAATTCCTTCATCTTACAATAACAAACAAAGAAACTAATCAAACATATACATAAGCTTATTATTTAACTCAAATACGTAGTAGAGAAAAGCAGCTAATTAAATAATTAGTACTTTTACTCATCCAATGCAAAAATTAATACGAACGAATATTCCATTTTTTCATTATTTTGAGATATGGGCGTGCCGACTTCAAAAGCCATTCACGCAACGAATATTCCATTTTTAATTTCAACCAAAATTTAAGAAGAGCTCAGAGACAGACATGGGCGTAGCCAGGGGGAGGCAGGGGGGGGCCGTTGCCCCCCCCCCTGGCTGGTCCTAAAAAAATAAAAAAAATATATATATATATATATATTTTTCCCATTGGAAATTTTTTTTTAACACCCCAATTCATTACATTAATTTAATTTTTTTTTTTATTTAAATAAATAATTAATACTCTATGTATATATTAATTGCAAACCCCCCCCTCTTTCGCCCTAACGAGGGGTTGCCCCCCCCCCTAACAAGAAGTCTGGCTACGCCCATGGAGACAGATAGTCTATATTTTAAATAATTAAAAAATAATTTTTCAATAATTTTATAAAAAAAAAAATTATTTTCACTTTTTAGTGCTCTTTTTGAATAGTCATTGCTAGTTTTATAAATAATTAAATAAATAAAATAATAAATAAGAATAAATTTAAAAAAAAATATATTTTTATATACATTTTTTGGCAAGAAAATTGTTTGTTTTTGTATTATTTTATAAAATGGAGGAAGGGACGTCATACGATTAAAGATTTTTAAGGTAGCTATTGTAACATAAAGTTTGGAAACCATTGAAATAATCGTAACCATAACACACCTGATAAATCTTCAAAGAGGTTATTCTCGTGCATAGGGTCCCAGGTTCGCTTCTCATCCTGAGCGAGAAAAATTTATTTTTCTTTTGAAGGATTTTGAAGTCTTGTTATGTAAATAAATATTCTTTCAAAAGTATCTATAAAAAAAATGAGAAAAGTAGAATTTCTTTATTAAAATAGAAGTTTAAATTGTTAAATTTAATATTACTTACAAAATAATTCAGTTGTGCGCCTAGAAGATTCTGCCCGATCTCAGCCTTCACTCCCCCTGGTTTGGGGGGAGGGGGGGCCCAAACATCTAAAACAAAAGAAGAAATAAATATATACAGTCTCTATAATATATAATGAGTATACGTATATCAGAGAACCCCAAGACTATACCTTACTACATTTTTGTTTTGTTTCTTTCTCAGCCAGCGGAACTCCAAAATGCGACATCAACAAATATCGTTTCTTAAAACTTAAAAAAAAGAAGTTGGAATCTGGAACTTCAATAAGATCTGACCGAACTGAAAATTTTTTTTATTAAATTATGCAATTTTTTAATTATTAGATTTAATATTACTTACGAAAGGATCCAGTTGGTTATGCCCTGAAGAATCTCGAAGATCTCAGCCCCCACTCCCACCCTAACCATCTAAAACAAAAGAAGAATTAAAGGATTAATTTATATCATTGATACAACGTAATATTTTATGAAAAATATTGAAAATTTCTTTAACTTACTTTGTAGACTGCTTCTTTCGGCTCAACGAGGGCTTCCCTAAAAGCTAACCTAATTCCACTATCTATGACCGGGACGGTCATCTAATTCTAAAATGAAGTTCCTCTTCTTTCTTGAGACGATCGCGAAACGCGGACACTCCCGGAAGGCAGGTAAGCCTTCATTATATCACTTCGGAACGATACGGTGAAAACGCGCCCACAACCCAAAGAAAATTTGAGGGGAAATGGAACACAGTGTGTACATATTTCATATGTACTCACACACATAACAGATCAATTAATCCACCCACCTGCCTAATCAATGTCATTTAATAGCGAACTAAATTAGAGCAGAGTTAATTGATCTGATAATGATTCACGAGTTAGGAAGGGAGCCCGGCCAATACAATACTGAAGATCCCCCTTGATTGCTCATCTCAGAAACAGAATGTCGTTGTTCAAGATGCATGCTGAAAAAAAAGAACCCTAAAAGCTAACAACATCCTATACGAACTCCTAACATCTTGAACATTAACTCACTCTGTCCTGAAACAACCAAGGCCCAGAACTCAGCATTGACGGACAAAGAGCCCCGGAGAAAGAGAAAACACTCTTTCTCTCAAAAGCGCGAAAGGGAGAAACATGCGATAGAGGAATTCTCCTATTTCCCTTGAACAACGGTCAAAAGTGAAATGATCCTCTGCTGGGAGCCCTGCCTAAACCTAAATGGGACGAACAACAACACCCTATGCCAGTATTGAGGAATCATTCACAATTGAACGTCAATTCAAGAGAACATCAGAGAATTCCGACATAGAAGACCTAAAACCCCATTAATATATAAATGCGTGAGCGTAGAGATTTTCTTATTTTGCGCCCTCTATATAGAACCTATCTATTTCTAAATAATCTAATAAGAATTGCGTGTATTCTTAAACATTAAACATAAAAAGATAGATCCCCTTAAATAGTATTAGTTAATAATTATTAACAAATACTGTGATTATAATCATATACACGCAACACCTAAAACTGAATTAAATAATAATAGTTACAAATAATAATACATGCACACTTGAATTGTCTCATATGTTGATGTTGCTCCC
>JAKCPI010006688.1:0-13051 GCA_023213315.1 Euborellia annulipes | reverse complement strand
TCTTTTTTTTGGTATCCAAATGGCTTAAATAAAATCATCGGACTGTCTGGGAACCGAACCCTCGACCCTTCGTATACAAGGCAGGCGCGCTACCAACTACGCCAAGCCCGAGGTGCGACCAGTCACACCAGATTTTTTATTTTAAATAGACGCTCTTATTGGCTGCCTCCTTTTCCGCTAAAATTAATTTATTAATAAATCAATAATGTGAAAATCGCTTAAATACTAATCTTGAAAAAAATAAGTGCTTTCCTGAAATTTTATAAAACCTTTTTTTTTTTTTTTTAAGCATTGAAAAATCGGAGATGAAATGGTATGGACTGAATCTGGAGAATGGAACCCTTCAGGATTGTCTCCAGACAGGAGTCGTGGAACCTGTAGTGAATAAGATTAAAGCTATAAGATTTGCCACTGAAGCTGCGATTACAATCCTTCGGATAGATGATTTGATCCAGTTGTATCCAAAAGAACAGTCCAAGGGAGAAAAGGATGGACCCAACGTAGGCGATGATGACAAGTAAAATTAATTTGAAATGGAACTAAACTTGTTTTCACTGTTTTATATAAAAAAATTCATTTTGTTAAAAATTAATTTCAATTAATAAATTTATTTTATATTACTAAGAATGTACAAATCTAAAAATATTAGAAATTCGAAATAATATTTTTACAACTTAACAATAAAATTAGTTGTTATCTATTAAATGAATAATATATTTATTTATTTATTCATTCGAGAGATAACAATTCTAAAATAAATTAATTTTATATTAGGTTTCTATATATTTATAATTTAAAAAAATATTTACAATATTATTTAAGATGAGCGTCTTGTTTTTGAGTTATTTATTTAATAATAATTTAAAATTAATTAAGAAAAGCTAAAAAGATAAATTATTTTCCAGTAAAATTATATATATATTATCTAATAAATAATCTGTTATAGAAGGAGAATGGAAAATATAAATAATTTGGCCCATTGTCTTATCCAGATAATGTTCTACAGTATCTAATTTACGAAATAAATCATCTTTAAAAATTTGTTACCCAGATTTTTTCTTCCTTTGACTATAGAAATAATAAATTAAAAGGAACTAAGGACAGACTTTTAGTTTTTACTCGTTAAGCGAATCATTCTTTTTCAATTTGTTTTGCTCGTTATGAAAGAGGGAGGTTCTACTGCAATTCAGAATAAGAAGTTTCTATAGATATAAGAGAAGCTATTTATTTATTCAAAGAAGATCTTTGTTTCGGTTCCATTAATGATCTTGAATCTGTCCTAAATGATAAAGAAACATTATAGAGAAAATAAATCATTTTAGCTTGAGAGATTAAAATTTCAAAAGATGATTTATCTAACCAATTCCTATAATTTTATTGAAAAATAATTTATATTGCCCAAATTATTACTCAAATACATCCAATCACTCCATCACGCACTCAGAAAATAGTCAGAGAGAAAGCTAGCTGCATTTGAACATGCATAATAAATATTTTTATATATATTTATTTATATATAAATTTCAAAAAAATTTCAAAACTTCAACAAACAAAAATTATTATTTTTTATTTGTTGAAGCAGTGATGAAATTTTTTTTTTTTAAATTTTAAAAATAATAAATAAATAAATGACTTTGGTGAGTTAATGTTTATTCTTATGGAGTTCAAGGGATTGGAGTCTTGCTATTGTGTCTTCATCCACGCTGCTGTCATCCTCGTCTTCAAAACCCAAGAAATCGTCTAAATCATCATCCTCAGATGATAATCCTCTTGTGGATCTTGTTCGTGGACTTGAAGTTGCTGTGACTACCTAGAAAATATGAACAGGAATTTATTTTGAAATTTCTTTCAACGAGTTGGTTCTCAACTGACCCTTGAATGGCCGGAATCGGTGTGAATTCGTGCCCCGTCAGGTGGTGTATATGTTGGTAAAGCCTCTGTCGTTGTGTTTGAACCAACTGCATATAGAATAATAATACATTTAGATAAAATTTTTTAGTCTTTGATTAAAGTAAACCTACCTCGAGGCAAAGGTGCAGGACGAACGGCAAATCTGCTAGGGCTAGTTGCACCCGCTCCACTATCAGATCCCCGGAACGGGAATACATCATTGATACTCAACGGAGGATGAGATGTTGTCGACGATAGAGGACTTAGTATGGCTTGGGGTATAGGCCGATGATGAGAGAGAAGATTTCCAGGTTGTGGAGTTACCACAAACACTTTCTCCTTGTGGCGAACGGAGAGGCTTACCCATTGGCCATCATCCGTGCTCGTTGATGGTGTTGTATTTGGCCATTCGGTTGTTGCTGCTTCAGCTTCAGCTGATTCTTCGTCCATTGGAGATATTGTTGGATCAACCGATTCCACAAAATTTGATTCAAGCACAGCATTCCATTCTGACCCAGAGGCACTGGCGAAATAACAAAGAGACGAAAGAGAAATTATCATTAAAGTTTAATATACAAATTAAACACTAGGTTATTTTCAAAGGGTTTTTTAATTAATAATTAACATTTAATACGTATTTCGACAATTACTTGTATCATCAGAAGTGATTACATTCTAATTATGATAGAGTTGTTATATATAAACATATACAAAATTATATAAAAATACAATATTTGCATATGACATCGTATATGCAAATATTGTATTTTTATATAATTATGTATATGTTTATATATAACAACACTATCTGTATCTCAATGGTGTACACCTTGAGATTGCCAATAATCTCTTAAGAACTGGTGATGGATTTATTTAATTAAACCTGAAACGTCTTCTGAGTGGAGATTTTTATTCGATAGAGGATCTAAGAAAAAGAATATGTAACCATATGTAAAATTGACCCGATGTTACATGAAGGTTGAAATAATAATTTGTATTTTTCAAGCCTGATGATGGCCCTTTTCGGACAGAAACTGTGAGAATGTGCACTCAACAGTTGTCGGGCAATAAAATTCTTGAATAATAAAGTACAATACTTTGTTTTAATTATCGTGAACTCCATCAAACGAATTTAAAAGAAGTAAACCTCGAAGTATAATAAAGGGTCGGACTAAGCCGAGCGCACAACTTTGCCCACCCACTATTCAAGAGCCTAAATGATGTGGCCAAAATTTCAAAACAATTGAACAAATAGTTTTTGAGTTTTCGTGGACGAAAAAAAAATACCACAGACTAAACTCACACACACACAAAAAGACATCATTCCAAAAAGTACTTAAATGGATTCAGAAAATTTTATATGGAATTATTGTTTGCTTGTTTTTTTGAGTTCAAAAAGGAGCCTAGAACCTTTTGGAACCACTAAGATAAGATATACCAGTATTTCTTTTAACTTAAACTACAAAATGAGTTAATTGAAACCTGTGATGTGGCTCAGCTGGTACAGCAGTTGCCACCGTGTTCTCAGTTCTTGGCTCGTCGTCAAAAATACTCGGCTCTGTTGTCAGATATTCGTCCGGAATTGTTTTACTGGGTAAACGAAGGTGTGGTAACGATTTCGTGTATCCTATTGTAGTTTCAAAATTACCCTCATGACTAGATCCATGAAGCCGCTTATAACTAGAGACAAAAATCACAAAGTTCATTTAATAGAATAGAAGATTCTATTCATTTTTTCATAAAAAAAAAAAAAAAAAAAAACAATTTAAACTAATTAAAACATTTTAAGAAATAAACTCTCTTGACCCATTTTCCAAATAAATATTTTTAAAAAACTTTAAATTAGATTTAAACAAAAATCATTTTTTCCTCAAAAATTAAACTATTTTTCCTGCGTAGTTTTTAAATAGAAAGTAGATGGAGATATTTCATTCCGATACCCTTGAGCTGTCCAATCATCTATCGAGTTTCGTAGCTTGTCAATAGTCGGTGGTTTGGAGCCTTTGGCGGTCTCTGACCGAAGAAGCTCCCGGATATTATTCGCTAACACTTCATGCAGAGTTTTGCCATTTTTATAACTTCCCGCAACTCTGGATGTTGCTGGCCTCGATTCCTAATGAAAAAATAACATACAAACATAAGTAGATGACATCACTCAAGAAAGATATGTTTTTAGATAACGTCAATAATAATGGTAGGTTTTAATCACCCACCTTTTTATTTTTTATTTTTTTAAACCCGTCACCAATCTCGAACTTTCGCCGCGCTTGGCATTGCTTAACTGCAATGATTGAGGTTGCCAGGGGGGGGGCATGGAGGGGCATTTGCACCTCTCAAGGGCTCTGATCTTTTTACTTTTAAATATTATTCAAAATAAAATATTTCAAAATATATCTAAATCAAATATCTTTTGGCCAAATTTGATATACCTATTTGTAAATTTTAAGAAAAAAAGTTGAAATGACGCCACTGTCTAGGGCAGTGGTTTCCAAACTTTATGTTACCAGGCCTGCCTTAAACATATTTATTTTACTATTCCGGGCCTCCCATTTTGGAAAACGCTGGTTTAGGGGATCTGATTTTTTTTACTTAATTGGTAATAATATCAAATTTTGTAAATTAAACTGAACTAAGAAGATGACATTTGTTATAATATGAAGATTTGTAAATACCTGCTCGTCGGAGTCGCCATGGAACCCAATACAAAGTCTTCCCTTTCGCCATTGTTTCCTTCTATTTTCACCGAAGATATGACTACAGTTGAGTGGTGGAGGTCCTCTAGCGGTGATTTCTTCTTCAACAGGTGCCCAACCGACCGTGTTGATAGCCTGTTTGTGCTCGTCATTAAGGAATCGGAAACGTAACAGATGCTGTTTAGTCGAGACAGAGGAAGATGAGGACGATGATGCAACAAGTTCACCATTGGATGAATGAGAAGTCGTATAAGGAACAATCACCTAAAAACAAAAAAAAAAAAAAAAAAAAAAATTCATTTGATTTCCTGCATATTAACTAATGCGGCATTCAATAAAAGTTATATGGCGAACAGATTTAAAATTATATCTCTATATTTATAATAAATTCAGTCAATTATAACCAGAAATTTATGAAGGGGGGAGAAAACCAGGGCTTGCGGAATCACTTTTCACTCCTCCATAGTTAGAAATGAGATCCTTGAGGCTATAGCTTAATAAGTATGTGTGTCTAAGATGCTAAATTACATTTAGTCTAACCTCAGGGGAAGGAGTTTCGTTTTTAATAAGGAAAAAGCTTTTTTTTAAATTTGTTTAAGATCTTTTTCCGGCATCTGAGGGCATTTATTTATTTCATTTGATTGGTATCCATTTGAAATAAATTTTTTGTAGGACCTTTTGCAGAAGATCTTAAAGCTTGTTTGATAAGATAATATATTCCATATATTGTTTACAGATTTTCCAAATGAACTTTTACCTGATGTATATCTTTGGAATGTTTCTCCGTATGCCGATGTTGTTGATGTTTATTATTATTTTCGATGGAATTCCATGTAGTATAATCAGATGTAGCTGCAGTTGTGACCGGAGGATTTAAGAAACTGAAAGGCGCTGGAGGAAGTTGTGGAGCTGCCTGGAATGGCACATATCCTACAGGAGAGGCAGCCGGAAGACCGTTGATAGTGTGAATCAACTGGGCACCCCTGTCAATGACAAAATTAAAATAGGTTAAATTAATCAATAAATTAAAGATGTAAATAAAATGAATTGGTTTAAATACTAAATACTATTTTTAAATAAATTCTGACCTGGAGCGATGTAGGCTCAATTACAGTGACTTCTGGAACGATGCTATTACTGTTTAAAACTGCTGCTCCTTGCGAGTGAACGATAGTTCCCCCGAGGGCAGTACTAGCGTGCTGATTAAAGTGATGATGCAGCTCTTGCTGATGATGATGGTGTTGATGATGATGATGATTTGATGAATGCAGATTAAACGATCCGGAGCCGGAAGATGGCTAAATCAATAACAACAATAATATTATTAACTAATTAAGAAAAATGGTAGAATATAAATACTATTATTGAATAAATAGGTTTAAGCTAATAAAAAGATTTCAAAACTAATGTAATTGATAAATAAATGCAGTTACTAAATTTTCCTAAATGAATAAAAAAAAAAAAAAAAAATTAACAATTAAAATTAAAATTAGAAGTAAAACGCTAGTAATTATTTAATTAATTTCCTGCGATTACTTTTTAAAATTGTACAAAAAATCTATTGCGTGTCAAACAAAAGTTAAATTAGAGGTTATATATTTTTTTTTAATGAAATTAATCTTTTAATAAAATTTAAAAAATTTCCGTGCTCTGATTGATTTTTAGTTTTTCATAATTTTAAAAAATATATTAAATAATTTATTTCTTTTTTTAAAATAATTATAAATTTATTTATTGAAGGATTTCTTCTTTTGGGAGATCATTATTATTATTATTATTCTTACATTATTCTCGGGCGGGATTCCTGTTATTATTGAGATGGATGTCTGAAGGCAAAGAAGACTGGAATCTGGTACCCCCCTGGGCTAAGAAGCCTAGTGATCCACTTTCACTGCCCCTCCTGTTAATAGGATTCCAGGGCCGGAAGGAGGCGGCGGTGGTGGCGGTTGAGGTGCCCCAAAATGTACTAATGTTGAGCCCTGCTGGGTGTTAGGTCCAAAATGAATGATTGCCGATGATGGAGCAGGCGGTGGAGGTTTTAAATGTTCATGACTTGTTTGAATGCTCGGCTGTATCGTTACTGATGTCGAGGATGAAGACGAAGAGGATAATGATAATGAAGATGGAGCCGCTGCTTGTTCAACCTAAAAAAAAAGAGATAAGTAACATTAATAAAATAATTATTTTTTAATATAATGGAAGAGGATTTTAGCAAGAATTATATTAAAATCTTTTAAAGAGTATATATGACGTAATATTAAAGACCAGCCCATGAAATCAACAAATTTTTTATGAAAATTATCACCTGAGAGGAAGCTTCTTTTTGGTCAACACCACCATTAGTATCAATAGGTGCATCAGCACTAGGACCTCCTGGGAAAGGTTTGCCCATAATAATTTCTCCTTCTTTATCATTATCTATACTACTATCCAGTCCTGATGCGCTTCCAATAACTGAACTGCTTCCTACTTCATTTGCTGTTTGTATTTGATTTGATGATTCTGCTTTTGTTGGAATATCAATGTATGATTGTGATTGGATAATCTAAAAAAAAAGATATTATTCCGGTATAGTATAGGTTTTTGTATTCATAATTTTATTTATTTACTAACCTCAAGAGGATATTCTACAGAACTTAAATAATCTGCTACTTGAACAGATTTAAAAATCTCCAAGCCATTATCAGATGGAACATGGTGAGTTTGTTGTACTTGATTTTCTTGTTGATGTTCAGAAGAAAGTTGAGGTTGATTCTGCTTTGGATGAGGAGATGGAGGAGGAGGAGGAGGTGGGGGGTGGTTGAAGTGGAATTGGTTTCGGGGGTGGTCTTTGTATAGAAGGCCGCTTATCAGAATGTGATCCAAAACTATCGCCTGGTGGTGGAATTAAAAATTCGCTGGGATAATTAACTTTAACACCAAATCGTGGAGGACGTGGTCCACTGCCCGCCCAAGGCTTACGTAATGGTATCGGGGGAGGAGGTCCACCATAGGTTTCACTTGGAGTCTTAAAAGGTTTAGGTGGCCCATATAGGTCTAACGGGATTGGCGGAGGCCCATATAAATCGCCGGGAGATTTAGGAGGTCCATAATGCTCTAAATCTCCTCCTGATGATGAAGGACCTGGAGATGGATTTGGAGGACCATAATGATCTCCTAAAGATGGAGGACCATAATGATCGCTTGGCGGTTTTGGCGGACCATAATGATCGTTTGGTAGTTTGGGTGGGCCATAATTATCACTTGGAGGTTTGGGTGGACCATAATTGTCTTTCGGTGGTTTCGGAGGGCCATAATGATCGCTTGGAGGTAGTTTAGGAGGTCCATAATGATCTGACGGTATTTTAGGCGGACCATAATGATCTTTTGGAGGTAGTTTAGGAGGACCATAATGATCACTTGGAGGTGATTTAGGAGGCCCATAAATATCATTAGGAGGTTTGGGAGGACCATAATGGTCATTTAGAGGCTTCGGAGGTCCATAGTGATCGCTGGGTGAACTTGGAGGAGGACCAAAATGGTCATTTAAAGAGGGTGGACCATAGAGATCACTAGGAGGTTTAGGAGGACCATAGTGATCTTTAGGCGGGCCTAAAATGTCGCTAGGAGGCCCATAATGATCCTTTGGTGGTCCTAAAAAGTCACTAGGAGGTTTCGGGGGACCATATTGATCACTTGGATTAGGGGGAGGCCCATAATGGTCTTTGGGTGGGCCATATGCGTCACTTGGTGGCTTAGGCGGTGAACCGTTTGAGGGGGGGCCATAATGATCTGAAGGCGGCTGTGGGGGCGGAGGTCCGAAATTATCAGAGGGATGAATTATTCCTGATGCTGGCGGTCCATATGAATCTTGCACAGCATGATGATTATTATGATGTGACTGATGATGTTGAGCTAGACCAGGAGGTGCAGCCATGGGCACCCAAGGTACTTCGTTGCAAGGATTACATTCCTTTTCTCTATCCCATCGATCTTGTGCAGTTTGGTTTGTCACTTCTTGACTTGAAATTGTTGGTGATTCAAGTGTTGTGCCATTGTTGTTATTATTATTTGTTATTGTCACAGCTGTGCCATCGGCAAGTACTTGAGCGAACAAAGCAGAGCAAACCAGCCATAAGGCCTGAAAAAAAAATTCAAAATTAATAATAAAAATAATAATACAAATAATAATAATAAAAATAATACAAATCTAAAGATATTTTCAATAAAGGCCTTGGAAGAAAAAAATATTAAATTGATTTTTGGAGAATAATTTGAAGTTGCGATTCAGTTTTTGATATTCTATTAAAGGGGTGACCAGCCTGCGACTCGCGAGCCACATGCCGCTCTTTGAAGGATTATTTATGGCTCTCGATAAATGTACCCGAGTTCTCTTTTTCATTTTTACTTTCTCGTATAGAGAAAGTTATGTAATCGTAAAAAAATTCGACTTCGAGATTTTGATGTTTCTCCACGTTTTAGACCTCCCTGAGTCCAAAAAAACCATTTTTGGCATTATGTCTGTGTGTGTGTGTGTAAACACGATTGCTTAAAAACCAAAGCAGCTAGATCGATGAAATTTGGTATATGCTCCTTACACTAAAATTGTAGATTTCTATCAACTTTTGGAGTAAATACGTCACTTGGAAGTAGTACTTTACTTGAAAAAGTTTTTTCCAAAATTTCGAAATTTTCAATTTTTTTGTTATATTATGATAAAATACTCTATTTTAAAAAGCTTTTATTTCTTTGACATTTTTACGAAAACTGAATAGTTTTTGAAATAATCAAAGAAGAAATAGAAAATATTCGTTAATTTTGATAAAAAATCAAAACAAAATCATACAGGTGTCATTAAAAAAAGGGTAAATATAAACAAATGAATTTGTGAAACAAATGAATTTGTTTATATTTGCCCTTTTTTTAATGACACCTGTATGATTTTGTTTTGATTTTTTATCAAAATTAACGAATATTTTCTATTTCTTCTTTGATTATTTCAAAAACTATTCAGTTTTCGTAAAAATGTCAAAGAATAAAAGCTTTTTAAAATAGAGTATTTTATCATAATATAACAAAAAAATTGAAAATTTCGAAATTTTTGAAAAAACTTTTTAAGTAAAGTACTACTTCCAAGTGACGTATTTACTCAAAAAGTTGATAGAAATCTACAATTTTAGTGTAAGGAGCATATACCAAATTTCATCGATCTAGCTGCTTTGGTTTTTAAGCAATCGTGTTCACACACACACACCCAGATGTAATTCCAAAAGAATATACGAGAAAGTCTCGGGGAAGTCAATCCCCATATTTGTGTTATTATATTTAAAATTATTATCGTTCCATAGGCCTATATGTTTCAAAATGTATGCACTTTTATTTAAATGTTTTCAATAAATATAATTTCTGAAAAAACATTTTTTTTAATACCTTTTAAATAGGTATTTAATTGCGGCTCGCGAAAAATGTCAAATTTTGAAATATGGCTCAGACCAGGGGCGTATATAGAAATTTTTTTCGGGGGGGGGGGAGAGGCCCGAACTCAAAAATTTTTCTGCGGAAAATTTTTTTTTTTAAGAAACTAAATTTTTTTCACACGAAATTTTTTGCAGAACATTTTTTCTTTTGCGGAACCAAAAATTTTCATCCTGCGGAAAAATTTGTTGCGCTGATGTCTGTATAACCCTATATATGTATATGTGTTTGGGAAATTTCGGGGGGGGGCCCGGGCCCCCCTTATATACGCCCCTGGCTCAGACTATCAAGGAGCTTGGCCACCCCTGTTCTATTGCTTAAATGATGCTTTTAAGAATAAATTTAATTCGAATAAATTATATTCTGTTTATAATTTTAGTAAGGCCCAGGAAAAAAGGAAGTCTGGAAGTCAGGAGTCACATTTCTAACGATGGAATTTTTAAAATTATATTAGCAAATTTAGAAAAGAAGGGCAAGGTAGACCTCAGTAGACAAAAAAATTTATACACAAAGAATTTTGACTATACATGTGTATATATTATTTTAATTAATAAATACAAATGTCTTGTTAGAAAGGAATGTGAAAACTTAATATGAAATAGTTAAATAAAGTTTCTATATCGTTGATGAGGCTATTAATAATATTTTTAAAAGTAGCTCTTGGAAAGAGTTATTTTTTAGATAGAGACATCAAAAGTGATGGCCTCGTTTTTTTTGATTCTCTGATGAGATGGGAAAGTATTTCTGAGATGTCAATTCGAGAACTAAATATATGGCTATATTTGAATTACAAAAAAAGCAACAAAGTAATATGTATAATATTAATTTTTTTATTAAAAGAATTAATAATTGAATAACAGGAACCTTTTTTTCTATAACGAAAAAAAAAAAATGGTCTCTTCCCTTTCTTTAAAAAAATCAAAGATATATAAAAAGGACTTTTTATATAACATATTTATTTTAAAATTATTTGATTTTATCAAGCGAAGAATTAATTCTATTCATCATTTGTAAGACAATGAAATTTCTTAAATTAGGCCTAACTAAAAAAAAAAAAAATGTAGTTAATTTTTTATTTTTTAAGAATGAGAAAAAACACAAATTAGCATTGAATTTTAATAATGGTGAAAAATAATTTAAAACAAAAAAAAAAAAAAAAAAAAAAAAAAAAATTCATTTAATAAATTTTTATTTTTATTTGGATCGGAATCAACCCTTGTGACTAGGGTAAAAGGATTTTTTTATAAAAAAAAAAAAAAAAAAAAAAATACTAATTCACCAATCTGGCTACTTGCGGCTTTAAGTATTCGTGTTCATATACATACACACACAGACATAATTCCAAAAATGTTTTTTTTTTGACTTAGGGAGGTTGAGAATATCTCGATAAAAACTTCAATTGTAGAATTCAGTACTAAAATTGTATTAGGCTATATTTATTTAAGATATTAGAGGCTTATTGGCCTTGAATAAATAAAATAAAATTTCAATACTGTATTCAACAATTGAAGTTTTTATTCTTTATTCAGGTCTATTCCCTAAAAACAGACGTTAAAATTTAAAATCAACAAATGGGTGTTAAAAAGTAATGTAAAAACAATCAGCGTTAAAAAATGCTATTCAAAATCACTTCCTTGCCTCAAATAGTTATTCTGTAAACAAAAACTTTAAAGCCAAAGCGTTAACATTTAGGAAATAGTGTTAAAAATTAATGTCATGTCTAGGGGGGATGTCTTTGATATTTTAACGTCGTATTTAAAATAAAAATGGCGTCCTTAACCTAAAAAGTTTAATATTCATTTAATAAATATATTAACCTAAAAAGTAAGGCTATGATTTTGATAGCTTTGAAATAAAAGCAACATGTAAACGTCGCTGTTAAAACTTTGTTTAGAGAATAGCAATTTTTAACGATGATTGTTTTTACATTACTTTTTAACACCTACTTGTTGATTATAAATTTTAACGTCGGTTTTTAGAGAATATACCTGATTCTGAGGTCCAACCGCTTCTGGATCAAATTTATACTAATATTATTTATATATACTATATATCCAGTAGGGGCGCCGGAACGAATTTGAATCAGGGGGGGGGGGCAAAAAATTTTTTTTTAGAAAATTAAAATAATTTAATATGTTCAAATAGTATAAAACAAAAACAAATCTTCTATAAAACTTTACAAATTTTAAATAAAATCACAATTTTAATAAAATTAAAATTTTAAAAATTTGCTAGTGATTTTATCAAATAATTTTGAAAAAAATTTGGAAAAAAATGAATTTCTTACTCTTTTAATTTTTTTTAACTTAGAAGATTTTATTTTTCAAAAGTAAAAATATATTTCATTTTTAAAAATAAATGAAATAAAAAGAAGCCCCCCTCTGCCCCCCCCCCCCTATAGGATGCCAGGGGGGAGCAATGTACCCTTGCCCCCCCCCCCCCAGTTCCAGCGCCTATGATATCCAGGCACTTTTTATACAATTTGGTATCCAAATGATTTAAATAAATTCTGGGATAAGGATCCGCGCCCCGTAGCTTTAGGACTATCAATATATCTATTGATGATTTGTATACACCTCTAGCCTCTTGGCCATGGGGGGGGGGGGGATTACTAAAATTGTAAAAGAAAGGGTTGAAACAAACCAAACAAAAATTGTATAAGGATGAAAAGTAGGAACCGACCGAATATTCGGTTTCGGTTACGGTTTTCGGCCAGTTTCGGCCAAAAATCATGGTTTCGGCCGTAGTTTCGGTTTCGGCCAAAAAGTGGCCGAACCTTTCGGCCGGCCGAAACCAGAGTCTGAAAAAATGGGATGAGACTCGCATGCAAAAAAAAAAAAAAAAAAGGTCAAATAATTTGCTCTTGAGGGAGAAAAAATTTTAGTCTCCCTAAAAAAAAAATCATTGTGTGGTTTTATGAAACCACGATGCAAAGTGAAACTTTTTTCGGATCGTAGGCGTTTGACTGAAAATTTTCAGATAATTATTCAATTAAGGTTATTAAAATCGCGTTT